>JAUCMO010000324.1:0-25449 GCA_032399605.1 Melipona beecheii | reverse complement strand
GACCTTGCTTCATCCGATTACTACTTGTTCCTCTCCGTAAAAAATTCTCTCCGTGGTAAATCTTTCAAATCCATAAGCGAAATAAAAACGCACCTAGATGAATATTTTGCAAGTAAACTTAAACAATTGGAAAGAGGGCATAATGAGGCTTCCTGAGAGATGGAAGAAGGTTATAGAACAGAACGGTTCATATATAACATAATAAATCCATCTTAAACAAAAAATATCGTGTATTCATTTCGCATCAAAAAATGGGAAGAAACTTATGGGACACTCATAAAATCTCTTTTACGTCTAACGCAATTTTTATATTTTTAAAATAACGTGAAAATATAGACTCGTATTTTTAAATTACAATATATTTTTCATTATTTAATTTAAATAATGAAATTGTAAAGTTATTTTTTTAAGATTATTAATAATCTTGAATCTAATCGGAAATGTGATCATTATAAACGTGAACAAAGAATTTTTTAATCGTAGCCAATCATGTCATAGTTGGTCAATTTTCAACGAAAGATCTTCGGTACATTGCAAAATTCAAATTTTAGTCAAAAACAGAGAACTGTTTATAATACCGTGTCCTTAGTTTTCAAAAGTTTGGAGTAACAAATCAGCAAGTAAAACTGATAAATAAATCTTTACAGTTTCTGATAATCATTGTAAATATTTTTGATAGTAATTTTTTTAATATTTTTACCTTTGCTTTCTCATATTTTTGATACTGAAAGTTAATATTTCGCTCCGTCAATCAATATTTTACATCTCACTAGTGTTTTAGATTGTTTAAGGACTTTTATATAAAAGATTATAAGTAATTTTAATTTTATATTTGTATATACATATATGTATTATTACAAAAATGAATATTAATTGACGCATCATATAATCACATATATCATATACTATGACTATGATATACTGTGTGTATATATATATATATATATATATATATATATATAAACATTATTTTTCATGACTAGCATTGTATAAGCTCCTATTTTGATATAATTTATTAATCTGGAAGTAAAAATCTTATTTCGATGTTTTGTTTGAAATTATATGAAAGTTGAACAATAATAGTAACACTTGTATTTCAAAATATATTTCAAAAAGATCATTAGACACTGCGAATTAGTAACAAAATAATTTATGATGATTCCTGCACGATTGAATTGTTGAAAAAATTTTTATTCTTTAAAAATAGATACTAAAATGTGTAGGCACGATAAAATATTCTATTTGTTTTTAAATTTTTGTAAATACGCGATAAATAATAATTTACAAATACTTCAATTTTCTTTGATTCACAAGCAGAACAATTCAATTGAATTAGTTAGATATTATGGCTGAATTAGTTGTCTATATTCTTATAAATAAAGAATAGACACAATCCATTATTTGCCAACTATGCTCGGTAGTTTTGATAGTCTTTTTTATTTATAACATATATTTAGTTCTAACATACCTTTTCTACATTCTATGCTGTATTAAATTTCAGTAACTCATCTATACAATAAGAAGCATGTCGCTACAATACTTTAGTTTGGTGATTCTTTTTAGTCTCAACTATAGTATAATTTTTCTCTGAAAGTACTTTCCATTGTATAGATCATAAGTATACTTTTTGCAATCAGAACATATATATTAAAATAATAAAATAATAAATTAACAAATAATTTATATATAAAAATTATGTATGACAAGTTAATTTATGGATTGAGAATTGATTTCTTGCCACGAATCTTTATTTTTATAAAATTTCATAATGCTATGAAATGGAAATGATAAAAAAAAAAGAAAAAATACGTCCATTAATAAAATTATTTTATGTCGAAATAATTTGAAGGAAGAGTATAGAATATTTTATTTACTGTGATAAATATACATTAGAATATAAAATATAGAATATAAGTATGTAATTAGTTTCAATTTCGTATAAAAAAATGTATGCGTAAAAGTGGCCAAATACTCAAAATACCGTTATCAAAACGTCAAGTAATAGTTCTTAAATAACCTTTAGTAATGAATATCATGTATTTATTGTTCCCATATACGGAAAAATTATTATTATTATAAATAATATTATAACTTATTTAGGCTGTGCTGGTATGGAAGATCTATCGTAAGACGGTAGTAGAGATAAATAACGGTGGTAACTTGGTAGTACTTGTCAAAATAGAATTCAATTTCCGAGCTCCATGTTCTAATAACACTGCATCTAATGACGGATCCTACTTTCATAAATATAATTATTTATAAAAGTTGAAAATATATAAATACGAATAGAAATAAATACCTCATTTTCCAGACGTAAAATTTGTTGGCGATGACTTTGCTCTCACGTCTCTAATAATTGTTCTCAGCTTTTAATTGAGTTTTTCAACTTCTCCAGTTCTATCTCGACTAAAATTAAATATTGAACGAACTGTTACTCAATTTCATTCTTATGAGTTTAGCTTCTTTCTCTGTAAGTTGTGTTTCTAATCTACGGACTCTCAATCTTAACTCTCTGTTTTTCTGTTTGTAATGCTTTATACAGAAACTCGTGTCAAGCAATTTTGCATGTGCCTTCTCACAACGTTCATAATTTTTGCTACGACTAGTTGATTTAAATAACAATAGTTGCTTAAATTCCGGTTATCAGTTTCCAATAACTTCATCTAAAACAAATATAATTATACTTCTTCACTCCAGTTTCTTTCACAAATATTTACCTTGTCGTTAAGAACTTCCATTTTTTCTTTCATTTTATTTCTCTTTCTTTGCTGAGCTATTTGCAACTATCTTATAATTCATTGCCTTTTTATTCTTATGGGTAAACAATCATTCTCAGTTGAAAAGATTATCTAAGGCACAAGGTTGTAGTTGTTCAACATTATTTGATAATTCATTTTGTAAACGAATAATTTGACCAGTTAATGTTTGATTTGTGTGTTTTCACTTAAAGCTTACTGGAAAGGTTCTTTAGTTCTAGGAAAAATTTCTGTATTCTTTTTCCATACTTGAAAGTTGTTTTTATAATTATAATAAATAATAATATTTAAATATAATGACAATATTTTACAGATGATTTTATTACGTTGATACCTGTTTGTTCTTTTTATTAGAAGTCTGCACAGAAATCGTTAATTCTTGTAATCCAATGAATTAATTTCATTCATTTTCGTATTAGATACTTTTTCTAATGCGAAATTTATTGTTCTATTTTAGATTTCATTGAAGCACAACATTCTTATAAACTAATTATTATTCGGTTTTGCATATTTTTTCGTTCTTGTAATTTCTAGAAAATTAACAAGTACGTATTTAATGTGTTACATAATAATTATACATAAATATTTGCATCTTTTTCCTGTAACATCATTTGCAATCATTTTCTAACGACATTCTCTGTAATTCTAATTTTGTAGCGTGGAATTCGCTTTTACTAAGTTCCTCTTGCAAATTACGTTTTTCATTTATTCAGAACTTGTCTACTTTTTCCTCTACATTCAATCAGTATATATTGTGTAACTGGAAACATTTTATTCAAAATAATTATTTTACTCTTATCTTTTATTTTATTTTATTCTTACAGATTGTACTCTTTTTTCAGTACTGTTACTCATCGTCATTTTTAGATTGTCTTTTCATGCAATTGCTTGGATTCTTCTGTTTTTGGTTGTAAAGCATTTAACTACTTATAAGTAAAGAAAAAAACTATCAGAATATATGTAAAATCCTAAGCTTGATAATAAAAATGATACACCATTTACAAATTATTTACAATTATTATTACATCATTTCTTGGACTCCGCCTTCATTAATTTGAAGGGTATGTTAACACATTCGTCCATTTAAATACATGCAATTGGACTAATATAGAAGCCACACTGCTTAATTTTTGTTCAATTTTTTTTATGTCACTTCCAGTTGTAATAATTGAGCATCTAGTGTTTGAACTCGTCCTTCAGAGTCACCAAGATAAGCCTAATAATGTAGTAAATTAAATATTTTATTTCGTTTTTGAGAGAATCAATTTTTATATTTCTTTGAGCTTTTGAATCTGTTGGCATGTATCAGCCAAACAAACTTCCAAGTTATGTTTTTCGTCTTCGAGTTTTCTTTCGCGACATCGACTTTTTTTGGAGGCAGACTACAAGTTCTTGCTCTTCATCACTTATATTCTGCACGAGCTCTCCGAACTCTTGTTTAGTTACTTTAAGGCTCATCCACTAGCTGTCGAAAAAATGCTAATGAGAACATATATTAATTCGTAATCTACTTGATATATTTTGTCTGTTTTTTAGCTTGATATAATTGCAAACGTTCTTTATTTTTTGTTTCATTAGTTCGGGCTTGCAATTTCTTTTCATCATTTTTTACTTGTGCGTTATTCTGATGAGATTTCTGCAATTGATTTGCAAGTGAAATGAAGCTATTTCTGTAATAACACCTCTTCCTTCATATCTCGATTACCTTCTTTCGCTTTCGATACGTTTCACATATTCGCGTGATCCTTTATTGCTACTATTATACTTTTCTTTTTCGTATGTATAGTAGACTAATTCCTTCTAACATTAGTACTTTGCGCAATGTTTCATTTGGATTTAAATTTATATTTATTATCATGAGAAGATTGGACACATTAGTCTTAGAAAAAAATATAAAAGCTTTCCAATAATTTCATGTAATTGATTTTGCAAACCAACAGTTTTATCTTCTCTCATGTGTAATTGAACTTACAAGTCTTCGGATTTTCTTTGTGTTGATTCGTTCTTTCCAAAATTCTTCAATTTGTAGGTCAAGTTTTATCTTTTCTTCGTCAGTTTTCAATTTGATCTAATTTTATTTTAAAACGATAATTTATCGTGCAATTAATTTGTATTATTACATTCTTGTACGCTCTGCAGCTTCCTATTTCACTCGTTCTACATTTTTATTTTCTCCCATTTCACGCTGACACCGTTCCCGACAACTTTTCCATTAATTGCTGATGAACTGTAATCACAGAAAACATTTTTTAATTTTTACTTTTCGTTTCATATATATATTTATTACCTAGAAAAGCTTGCTGTTTTATTTTCTGTTCGAAGAAGAACTTCCTCGTGTTGTTGACACAAATTTCCTATGTGCTATTGCATTTAATTCCTGTTGCTGCAATTCCTTTATCTTATTATTTGTTTTTCCACTAAGTTGCAACTTACAGAGATTGTTGAAGTCGTTTTTCTAAGTTTATTTTTATCTGCTTTTGGAAATTAATTCAATTGATTTATTTGTATACATACTGTAATTTACATGTCAACATTTATAAATACTTTTCTTTCATTCAATTTTTTTATATTTTCTTTATTATGCTTTTTTATGTTAAAAATAATTTGTTGAAATTCGGTTTTTTATATCTTGTCTCTTAGTTCGTTATATAAGAGTTTGTTTTATATCACGAGTTTGTTTCTCACTACTCTCTAGCTCTATTTTTAAGCTTTCTTATTAATTGTGTCCTTTTTACATGCCTTTTCTAAATTAGTTTATGCATCAAATAAGACATCTTCTAATGTTTCCTTTTCACTGCGCAAGTAGTAATGTTTCCTTTTCATTGTGCTCTTGTAGTTGCTGCACTTCTTTTTCATCAGTTTCTAAAAATAGACATATACAACCAAGAATAATTGCAATGAAAAAGAGCAAGTGAATTTGAAAATGATTGAATATTCATCTACTTCTCCTCGTTGTCTTTTACGAGATCTTTTAAATTTAGATTTATTCTTCCATTTATTTCGTTTGCTTGTTCTGTTTCGCAGAATATTATTTTTTTTTAATTCTTCTTGTAATCTTTGTTTCTCTTATTCATGATTACTACAAACTGTTTCTAATTTCACTAAAACTTCTTTTACATCTTATTTTTCTAATAATATATTTTTCTAATAACTCTAGTTTCAAATCACTCAAATAGCAATTGATTCATAAAAATTAATCTATATTAAATATATCTATATTCACAGATATAGACAATACAAGCTATAAAATTAATTTAAAAATTATAAAACAAAAATATTATTTACAAAAATAAATCACCTTTGCTTTTTTCAATATGTGCTGTTATGTTCCAAGTGGAGTCCTTAAACTGTCAGGACATCGTGCATCTGCTGGACGGAGTAGGATCGTGTCGATAAGGAAAAATAGATATTAAAAAGAGGCGTTTGTTTCGGAGCCGCCAGCCAGACTTCATCAGCCCAACATATCGTTATGTCAGTTTACAATAAACATAACGAGCAAAAGATTATCAAGTATGAATAAAATAATTTCTAGACTAAATTTCTAGGGCTCCAACCGCGCAGTATTAAATTTCTCTTTATTAACTTTTAAAGCTCTTGTAATTTGTCCTGATGAACATTCGACAAGTTGTTATATCTTGATGAGCAGATGCGTTACAAGATCCTATGGACGCTTTTTCTTCAATCTTCTTTTGAAGTGTTAGCTAGGGGACTTGGATGATTTGTTGTTCTATCTGTGTATCTATCCGAAAATCGCTGAATATTTTCCCACACAGAGCGAATTTGTAAGTTCTTGCATAAGTCTTTGCTCTTGGTGTACCAGGGTGCGTTGTATTATAGATTGCTTTAAGTATTATAGATTGCATAGCTTCCACTTTGTGATATGGTTTTTGGTAGCCATTCCCCAAAGCTGGATGTCATATATCCATATGGATTTTATTATAACTTTGTATATCAATAATTAGTTTTCTATGTTTAATTTCGATTTACAGCTAGTTAACCAGAATATTTTTTTTCTTTTGATTCGGATTTATTGTATTTTCTCGTGTAAGTGTTGTTTCTAGGTTAGCTTTGAATCTAGATGTAGTTCAAGATGTTTGATTACTATTGTTTGTTGGACTAAGTTGTCGTGTAGTGTAATTTGTGGGATTTCTCGTCTTCGTAAGTAAAAGTGATGTGTTTGCATTTATTGTGGTTAATCTTTATTTTTTTCAATATCCATGTTTCTAGCTTTTTTTACATGATTTTGGAGGATTTGAACTGTCTCGGTTGGTTTAGGTTTTTTCATGTGCTGCGAGTATTGCAGTGTCGTCTGCGAATGTACATATATGTATATGTATTATACTATTGCGCGTTGTTGGAATATTTGCAGTGTAAAGAGTGTAGAGGACAAGTACACTTAATACACTTCCTTGCAGCACTTCTGCATTTATGTATTGTATGCCAGAATATGAATCTTTTATTTTAACGTAAAATGTTTTCTTTACGAGGTATGAGTATAATAGCTGGTAGTAAGTGTCAGAGAATTGATTTTTGATAGTTCTCAGTAGTCCTTCATGCCAGACATTGCCAAACGCTTTCTCTACATCCAAGAATAGACATATACAGTAACATTTATCTTCGAGAATCTAAATAATTGTTGGTTAGCCTGTGTACCTGCTCAATTATGCTTATGCTTATCTCTAAAACCAAACTGATGACCAAGGATTAGTTGTTTTCTATTTATCATTTCTTTAATTCTAACTAGGAATATTTTTTCTAATATATTCGGCAGCAATAGTAGCAATAAGATGGGTTTATACGAGGATGGTTCATGAATATTTTTGACTGATCAGTATAATTATTTCAGCCAGCTTCCATCTGTTTGGAAAGTGCTGGATTCTGAATATTGCATTAAATAGTATTGTTATGAATCTGACAGCATTGTCAATTCTTTAACTATTTTTTCTGCGATTAGATTGAATCCCGACGTTTTGGTTGTTGACATTAGTTTTTTTTATTTTAGTTTCTTTTATTTCCGATTTGATAGTTTTGCGCATTGTGTTAATTTGTTTGAAGGAACGAATGTTGTAAAGGATGCATGAAAAGAACGAATGGAAAGATTTGAGGTAGTTGAGAAAGAGAGAGAAAGGTTGTATTTATGAGTTTCGTCTCGGAGTCACTGCCTAGACTCATCAGTGAGGCTGTTGGCAGCGACTGCTTACCTCAGACGCTTGTTGCTGTAACTACCCGATCACTCTCTTAGAGGGGTTCCACACGCTGCTTGCTTAACATCGCAGATCGGTAGAACCTCGACGCTAGGCGCGCAGTCACTTGCGGCTTGTGCTAGTCAGTGTTCGAAACTCGTAGTTGAGGAATCCTAGGCCGCTACATGTTCTTCAGCCTTAATGTCGTTATTGTTTATTGTCGGGATAATATTTGGCTAGAATATTTGTTTGAGGTGTTCTGCAAAGGGTATAGCTTGCTCTGAAAAAGTTTTAGCCCAATATTGTCCAATTTTTTTATTGCTGAAGTCGGAATTATCGGTCTTTTTATTCTTTTTGCTGTCTTCTGTAGTGAAAAATTTGTATCTTTCCCTGGTGAGAGGTTCAATGAATACTATCTCAGCGCGACGGTGAATCGTGATGATTGTTGCCCGCTTCGCTGAGGTTCTCTCGTTTGGCCTTTTACAGCCGTTGGAAAGATGTTAAGAATGCTGGTTGTAGGTTTTTAAGACGCATATTTGGTGAAAGTTATACAATTGTTACGTGAATTTGTGCTGTGTAAGAGGTGTCTCGACTCTAACTGACTGAACTGAGGCAGACTGTATGTCTCGTGTTAGGAGACGGAACTTTTATGTGGAGCGAATATGTCTACGCGACTTCTTGGAGCTAGAAGTCCTTTGCTTACCCTTACCCTTTAAGAAACGTTCCAGATGCTAACTCTGCCTCTCAGAATAAGACAAAGGTCCCATAGATAGGCGCGTGCCATGGCATCTGGAACTTCTCTGCAGGGTAGAGCATTCCAAGAACCTAGCCTGAGTGTCTTGTTCTGCTCCAGAACAAATACTTTTTAATTTCTCTGTTCCGCTGTTCGTGGATAATTTTTTTTGTTTCCTTAGTAAATTCATTTAGCTGCCATTTGGATTTAGCAGTTTTATATTTCTGCCATTGCGCTTTCGCTCTTCATTTTTGTTTTATAGTATGTATCTTATATAATATATAGCTTGGGTACTCTAGCTCGTTGCCATTCTTATTAGTTTTGATTGTAGATGACCAGACTGATTCTTGAATCGTTTATGTTAGGTAATCAACTGAAATCTCGATGTATTTTTAAAGAGACATTGCAATTCAGGTTTTGATTAGTTAGGAACCTAAATTTTTCCTAGTCTGTTGTGTTATTAGATAAAGTAGAAGTTCTATTTCAGAAGATTTTTGCAGGTAGCGCAATTTATGATTATGGGTATATGATCAGAGCTAAAGTCGACGTTTGTCAATAGTTAGAAGTGTGAGCCTTTTTATGCAGCGGAATCTATCAGGTCCTAAGTTTTCTCATTCACTGCAGACCAATACGTTGGTTCACCGGTTGAAAGCAGGGTTAGCGACAATTTTTCTATTACTTGCAATAGAGTTCTATTTCTTGGTGATATTCTTTTTGATCCCCATAAGTTATGTTTTTCGTTGTAATCTCCTGCGACCAGAAATTTGTTTCCTAGAGTTTGGAAGAAGATTTCGTATTGTTCAGGAGTGAGCTTACGTGTAAGTGAAAAGTGAATTGGAGACATTTATATTGGTCCATTTAAAGGTTCCAATGAAACTATTGTTGCTTGGAGATAATCAAATGTAGTTTTACTGTGTTGGTGTTTAATGTTATTCCTTATTATTATGGTTGATTCGCCGTATGCTTTTCCTGAAGAGGATTTAGATTTTAGTATCATAGATGGTATGTGGAATTTTTGCGTAGTTTTTATTTGTAAAATGAGTTTCTGATATCATTATGATGTCGTACTCATAAATGACGACTGCAAGTTCTTGTAGTCTTTGTTGTAATCCATTACTGTTCCACGAAACTATTTTGATTGTACTTCTTATTATGGCCTATTTTTGACGAGTTGCGTTAGTAGTTGTAACATGACAGTGATTTGTTGGCTTTGTTGCTGTAGTTTGTATTGCAATCATAACAGTTCTGTACTTTTGATCAATTAGATTAGTAATTATTTTATTTCTGTGTTTTCTCTCTTCATGGGATTGATCGAATGAGTGTCTTGGTTTGTGTTCAGGTGGAGTATATGGGAAGACGTTTTGCTTCCAGCTGTGGTCTATATACATAGCTCCTGCTAGCTGTGTTCAAAAAGCTATCATGGGTTATTGGAGTTGATCTTGGCAGTATCAGCCTGTTTGGTGGAATTTGTGTTTATGGTTTTGGTTGATCTTTTCCTTAGGGCCGGAAATAATTTTTGCTGCAATTGCTTGTGAATTATACAGCTTTTATAACTTGTAGGGTGATTTTCTTTGTAGTTGTAACATCTCACATCTTCTAGTTCAGTTGTGAACTCCAATGTAAGGTAATTTTCTGCGCATTTGACGCAAGCCGGTCATTGATACAATAATTGTGTGGCTATATGCATGATGGCGAAAGCATTGCGGTGTATCTCGTTTTGATCTTGATGTTTCAAATCTAATTATGGTGTTTATTAGTTTGTTGATATTGTAAATGTCTTTTGGTTGCCCTTTTGATCCAATTCAGTTGTAGCGGCTGCTTGGTGTCATACTTAAGTGTGTTGTTTATATTTTTGACAATATGGTTATGCTATTTTAATTCTTTAATGATTTTTTTAGTTGTTACATATGGAAATTTCAATTTTTACTTTTTAGTATACTGACTATTTTGTTATAATTCTCAGATAATTTTAGCTGTAATCTTCTCTTAGTTGTTTCGATGTGAAATTGTCGATACCTACCTTTTGCTCAAGTAGTTCTATTAAAGGATCGATTATTTGTGTTTGTATGTATACAGCAGGTGGTTTTATTATTTTAGTTTGTAGATCGAAATTAATAGAAGTGTTGGTTAGAGAAGGATCTGTTTTATAGAGATCACTGTATCTATTACTGATAGAAATTTTTTGTAGCCACTTTTCTTCTTGTGCGTTTGTGTTTGCCATGTCCACGTTTGTGTCTTGATTGATTGCGTTGATCTTCCTTTTTTTAATTAAGCCTATCACCGTGTTAACTCGATTGACCTGTTGCTTGGCTGTGTATTTCAAAATTTCTTGTGAGGTAAAGATATTTCTCGATCTTATGATTTGTGGTCTCGCGGATTTTCCAGGTGTTCGTGATATTGCCTGTGAATTTTTTTGTCGGTGAGGTAAGGTAGGCTGTTTCGTCTCGGAGTCGCCACCAGACTCATCAGTGAGTCTGATGGTGGACGATCCCTACCCCAGATGCTTTAGTGGTTAGGGCCTCTAAGACTGGGCATGGAAATGATTATCCATCCTAGAGCTAGTCAGCACGTTGCACGCTTCATCTGGTGATCGCTATCGATCAGTAGGTGTGCTGCATCCACTTGTGGTTGATGATTTTATATCTTTATATGGTGTACTATAGTCGCTACAGATTTTTAATAACATTCCTGATTGGATTTTTAGGCTGTTGAACATAAGCACGGATCCCAACCACAATAGTTTCACTAGATTTGTCATTAGCCAATACACTAGTATTTGGCTAAGCTGCTGTATTTGTATGTAGCTCACTGCAGATACAAACACACAAATAGTATTAGCATGTCCTGCTCCTTCGGCGTACTAACGAAGACTGATCGAAATAGGAAAATAATTTTAAGAGAAGAAATTAATACATTTTAGATAAATGGTTATTACACTCTACGTTTTAAGATCTTTCCATATCGAATATAATAAAAAAATAAGGAGGACAGCAGTTGGTAGTTACATTGGTTTCTGGTGGATTTTGCATACTTCAGTCTTAACTTGAGTTTTTTTTCGCCATTATTTACATATTTAACGAATAGATAAGTCAAATTTTTTCTTTGAAATAATTGATACATAAGATGAGACAATTGAAGTACATGAGCACAAAATGTTTGAGATTGAAAGTCGTAACGTTGCATTCAACCTGAACAATTTGTACGTAATGATATGCAGAATGCTTATAATGATATCCCAAAACATTTGTACCATCTACAATATAGTTAGCATTATTACGACACATTTTGGTAGATGGAATCTTAATGCTTTCAAGCATTATAGGAATACATGCATAATGTATGAAAATGTTTACTAAATTAAATTAACTATTATATTAGGTTTCTATATAAGGAAACCATGTATTAATAAAGAAAATCCATTGCGGGATGGTACCAATGTAGAAATGTTATTGGTTATTTTCGTAACACTATGAAAATAGTGCCGCCGAATTCTAACAACCTCATCAGTGTAAATATCAATGACCAAAAATCTATTACGAGATTGTATGTAAGATATTTACAAAAAATGTAATTATTTATACCATAAATTAATACGTTCGAAATACTATTATATTTAACTAAAATGTCCTAAAAATATCCTTATCATTTATTGGATTCCAGCGAGATTATTGTCTCTCGATTATTTGTTGTTAATCTCGGTTGCTGATTAGCATCTCTGTTTTGGCCGTTATCGAGAAACTCGGTTAACATCTTGGTTGAACTTCCCAATATTTGAAAGTGATTCGATAGCGCTGGCTAGCGAATTCAGATAAACTAGGTTTGTGGGCAAAGAGATGTTAATTTCGTTGATTTTATGCGATTTCGTGCTATTTATTAAAATACCAAAGTCAGTCGATAGCATTGTTAACTGAGTAATGGGAAAAAGGAAAGAATAGTTTGATAAATTATGTATAAACCATTTGATAGTAAATTGTCCGTTCAAACGGGTGGTTTTTCGAAGTTCAACTTCAATTGTACTAAGTTCAAACGTGCAATTGCACAACCGCTTAGTAAGGTAATAAAGTGTTTGAGAAAAAAATTATAGCGAAACAAGCAAAATTTGAGAAAGTACATAATTACCTTATTTTCTTATCGTGTAATGTGAAAAAATTAAAAAGAAACGATGTTAAAGACAAAGTTTAAGCATACTACATTTGCGGCGATAAGATTTCATAATTGTTCGAAAGCACTCAGATTTCAATGGTTTGTGACCAAATCAGGTTCTCAACAAACTTGAAAAATATTTAAGGAAACAATTATTTAAGAAAAAGATTACAGGTAATTCATTTTGTCTTCGTAGAAAATATTGTAATGAAGTGGAATGTGACCACGAAGTGGAGAAGTGTTTAATCGCTCAGTACTTATTTGAATCGTTGAATCGATAAAATTGTAAGTTTCCTGAAGTCACCTTAAACTATTTCTAATAACTAACTGAAAGTAGAATACTGAGGCCAACATTGCTATTGCATCATTGATTAGACGATATGACGCAATGGTGATTTGTATTGAAAACTGTAGATTTGTAACGTCAGAATTTAATATATTTTATTGTAATCTGTTATAACCTTTATATCTCGAAAATTAGCAAATAGGAATTTCATATTGATGATCAGGAATTGATGCCATTCAGAATTTAGCCTGTAATATAGTATTATAGGAGTAGCACTACATATCTTACCAGTGTCACGACTAAAATGTCCTATCAACTTCAATTCAGTTCAACATATTAATATCAACTGAATTTAGAAAACAAAATTTATAATATTTTTATGTGATATTTTCCATGCATATCTATATATGAATTATCAATAAATCAAAATTGATTTTCTATTATATTTCTATCTAAAAAGATCTATCGTTGAAATCAATGTATAACATTATAGATAGTAAACGCTATAGCTGAAAGGACTATTATTCCAAATACTTGAGATATCTATCCAGTAAAATCTAAAATAAACGGAAATATCTTTAATCGTACATTAAAAATATTATCATAATTATATCTACCTTCGTAAAAAGGTATTTCGATATGTACAATGATAATAGTCTTTCACAGATTCAGAATTTTCATTCAGAAGGAATTTTTTTCATTCCCATCTGGTAATTTGTAATATATTTCTTCCAGTCCATATCTTGTAAATCCAGTTTCATAATTTCTTTTTTAACGTCATCACATTCATCATCATATCAATAATGTTATTTCTGTGGAAGCTCCATTTATGACTGTTGAAGTATTCTAGGATTATTCATTTTCCTGAAACGCAAATTTCAAATATTATTATTATTATAGATGAAAACAGAAATTATTGCAAAAAATTTTCTTCCAATATGGATTGTTTTTTGGGATCGATTGGCTGTCGTTCGATAAACAGAATACTTACATTGGTTTTTTACACTGAAGTTTTAAAAAGATATTCATGACGAAAGCAGGCAAAACATGCAGAAATATATTTGGAATAGATTGTAAACAAATCAATTAGCTGCTAAAACGGATATCATAGATATTTTTATGTTATTCTACATCGATATCTTTCAGCATGCACCAGCTTGGAAAATGAAACAATTGCATTCGTAAAATTAAATAAATTGTATTTAAAATAGAGAATTATTACAATACATCACGAATTATTATGCAATATTAGTTACGTTTCTAATTCTTTAGCGAAATATTGGATGAAACAAAATGTAAGTGCAACAACTGATTTCGTTACAGATTTGACATTTCTGCAATTAATATCATTTGTCTTTGCTCTAAATATCTAAATTTTCATGTCACGTATATACTACCTATTATTTCGTATTTTAACTATAATGGTATTTCTTTCATTTGTGTGTTCTAAATAAACTAAAACTTTAAGATACTCTAAAAGATATAAAATCTTGGCTTCATGAATTCTCTGTTTGAAAGATAGATCCTTTAATTTTACGTAATCTACGTACTATTATATACTATACTATAATATATGATGTAAGAACGAGCAATTCCCTACTAACGTTAGGATCGATGTAGACAAATTGCGGTAAATCATCGCAACAGCGATTCTTTCGAAAGAACAGAGATATAATATTCTCTTATCCTTCTTCTTATGAAAGAAAAGAATTTTGTGTTTCTGTTCTTCCAAAGAACCGCCGCCTTCATACCATTCGTCTCTGCACTGGGCTTATTTTGAGCGACTAGAGTAAACAAAAGTACACATAAATGCAACTCTCAATAAGCACAGGTGTATCCATATAGACGTATAAACATTCATCTTCAGACAATAACCGGCTGGAAACGCTGACACCATGTATGTAATTCTTATCTAATTTTTGTACCACTTTCTGTCTTTCGTTTTTTTTTGTATATTAGATATGGTAATATTATCTTCTGAACAGTTAAGTTTTCGAATTCAGCAAACATCTCAGAGGTGGGAAGCGAATCAATTGGAACAATACCCTTATTTTATACTATTCAGCTAATTGAGCTGTAATTTCGAAAGATCCAAAGACGGATCGCGTGACATTCAGAGGAACTATAGATAAGCGGCGAGGATAAATCAAATCAAATATAAAATTTTAACTTCTGCTACTTTTTGAGATATTAAAGAATTTCATATTATACATTAAATTCTGCGTATATAAACATTACCAATGTATAGACTAATGTAATGGTAAAGATTCGAGAGATTCTAACATTTCGTCGTCTAATTCTAATGATCAAAGTTTAATAGAATGGCGAAAAAAGTTGTACAGCAATATAAAGAATAATTATAAAATCGTCTATTCAAAAGAATTGCGGATCATCTGAATCGTTCGAGAGCTCGTATTGAATTGCCTATCCAGTCTTTTCTGCTAATCGTCATTTTTTGTCATAATACTGCAGACAAATATAAACTGCTACAGACGAGGTACTTATTGAACCTTATAGCTTCATATACCTCGTCTGTGCCGGAATATAAATATGATATTATCAACATTAAATATTACATTGCAAATAAATATATCCCTACATATTTATATTTATTTGTATTACGGGAAGAAATATAAAAACAAATTCGTATTTTATTAAGAAAGAACTTACTTAGTCATTTCTTCACATCTGTCGATTATTCGCTGAACCTCAATTTATCGGGATTGCTTTTCCCATAATTACGCTGAGCTCTTATTGTATATTGATTTATATTAACATAATTATTAATAATTATCTATAAAGGTACCTTCAACTCCAGAAATATTATTCACCAGGACATGGTTCTTTCAGCGAAATACCATGTTATTATACTTGGTTGCACTATCGCAACTGGTAAATAATCGCTATTGCTGGACATTATCTGTTCTGCTGAGTTCTTGGTAAACATATATGTGTTTGGATAAATTTTTAGAACCCTTCCTTCAAATAGATCGATTAATGTATTGTCCTCACGTTCAGATATATCTATCACCGTAGAAGATGTCAAACATGTGCTGCAAAATCATTAATAACGAGTAAAGACATTTGTGGAGTTGTAATTATTACCAAGTTATAGATTCCTATATAATAATGGAAAATATGAAAAATTGTTTTCACTTCTAAACTTTTTCTTCAATCTCTGATAAATGCGCATTGCTATGAGCTATGCTAACGTGGATGACGCTAATTGCATTCTTTAGTTCCCTGCACAGTTGGATTACGCGAGCAGTATTTATATTAACAACCATAGAGGTTCATTAAATCTCACAGTAGCTGAGAGATGGAACACAATCTGTCCTATCACATTCTCTATCAACATAGTTCTATTTTCTCGCGAAAGATCTAAATCTGGCTTGTACGGGAAGACTCTTGCTCACAATCGAAGGATGCTTTTCCTTGACGTTGGCATACATCTGAAGATGAAAAGATATAAAATTAATTCTGTTGTCAGATGTTTAGAATATATTATGTTATATTAGTTTTTAAATTTTCGGACGTTCCATATTCGCATTGCATATTATATATGAATTGCATAAAAAATCGTATTAAATTAATTTCCTTTCAGTTTCTTTAATTACTTTAGTGTATTATTTTATTTGTATTCCTTTCATTTTTCAAAGATAAACTTTTCGAGTAAACTTTATTCTTTTTTTCGAAATATTCCTTTCTATTTTAGTCCAGTTAAGGAAAATAATATTTTAAAATCTTAAGTACGAAACGAAAGTATAACTTTCGTATTATAAGACTCTTTGATAACGCAGGGATTGAATTTTGTGGTAAACTACTACTGTGCGAAGATTCCACTTTTGATAGCGAAAGGCTAACGACGGTAACAGTGAAGGCGAAGTACGTTTTGTCTACACTTAGTAGAAAGAAAAGGGTGGTTAGAGGAGGATTAGGAGGTGGAAATAGGAAGGAGGAGGCTGGAGTATTTAGGAGAAAAGGAGATGGGCAAAAAGGATGAAGGGAAAAACAGGAGTGAGGAGGAAGGTAAGAAAGGCAAAAAGTGAGATTAATAAAGGCAACGAGTTAGAGTGTAGGTATGATAATGATAATTAATTCAATCAACGTAATAATAGTAATAATAATAACAATAACTCCGAATTAAAGGTAAATAAAATATTTTATTCAATACTTTAATAAATTACAAAGATAAATATCAAATTGTTCTCGTTGAATGCCTACTAATTAATGCTTTTCAATTGGTTTTCTAATTGCTATATATACATCAGTATATACAACCAAACTCTCCATGGCAACGAAACAAATAAAATACCAGTTTACAATCTTTCTACTATTTATGAGTTCCAACAAATTTAGGGCTGTCGATTTCTCGGAAACGCACCTCTCGGCGGAACGGGTGAACGAACGCAGGTGGCGCTAATTCTCTGCAGAGGTAACAGTCGCTACATTACACCTTTTTATGTTGCTCGATCCATAAGAGAGAGCAGATGACATGTGTGTCTTGCCATAATTTCGGTGTTGCTGTTCTTGATGTAATTCTATATATGCCGGTTTTAATCGTTCTGTCGAGATGGTGGTTTCTTTACCTTTATGATCAATTAAAGATACATTATCTGATATATGCTTTAATACACGATGTGGATCTTCATAAGGCTGTTCCAGAGGTTGTTTAATATGGTCGATTCGCACAAAAACATGAGTCGTGTCAAAAAGATTATTAAATATGAAATATGATCGTCTGAAGTGATGTCTTGTCGGTCTTGGGCGTATAATTTGCATAAATTCTCTAAATTTACTAATATTGAAAATAGTATCTGTATCGTTGTCAAAGAAAAATTCTCCAGGTAATCTGAGGGGTGTATCATATACCATTTCAGCCGTGGTTGCTTGTATATCTTTCTTACAACTATTCCTCAAACCAAGCATTACTGCTGGGAGTACTTCTAACCAATTCTTATTTTCGCGGCATCGAATTGCTGCTTAGGTGCTGAAGTCTATCCCACCGTTCAATCATGCCATTGGACGCAGGGTGATACGCTGTGGTACGGATATTCTTACATCCAATAGGTTTTGTTAAAGAGTTAAAAAGTTGAGACTCGAATTGAGCGCCGCGATCCGTAGTGATGGTTGATCGGGCGCCGAATCTCGCGATCCATGTGGCATAGAACCCTGTTGCAACAGTGTCTGCGTTTATATCTTTCAATGAAACCACCTCAGGCTATTTAGAGATCGATGATCGATCATGGTCAAATAGTACATGTGTTTATCGATCATCGGTCCTATAATGTCGACGTGAATGTGTTGAAAACGTTCTGGAACAGTAATATGTTTCGGTGGATTTTTGATGTGTCTACTTATCTTACTTCTTTGACAGCTTACACAACTCCTTGCCCAATGTAAAATATCTTTACTCATTCCAGGCCACAAACTTTTTTGTAATGAAATGTTTAATGGATCTTCCACTGAGATGAGCGAAGTTGTGCACACTGTCGGAGATTTTTCTGCGTAGCACTACTGGAATATATGGCCTAATTATTATATATCAGAATTATCTATTTTCAACTTCTGTAAGGATTGTACTTTGTAAGACCTGTGTTAATTCCGAGTCTTTTGATTGTTGTTCGGCAAGTTCTGATGTAATAACATATTGATAACGTCTAACCGTGATAAAGCGTCTGCCACTTCATTATTACCAGAAATGTGGGTAATTTTTGTTGAAAATTGTCCAATATAATCCAGTTGTCGTAATTGTCTTCGTGAGACTTTGTCTGATTTCTGATGAAATGCATGTCAGTAGTTTATGGTCTGTTTAAATAAAATCTCGTCTTCCCAAAAAATATTTAAAATGTTTTACTGTTTTATAAGTTGCAGATTTGTTCTCTGTCATATCTGCTGTATTTAATTTCTTGAGGTGAGAATTTTTTGGAAAAGAAAGCTATCGATTCCCACAAACCGTTTACTTTTTGTTGAAGTGCTGCTCCACAAGCTAAATTAGAATCATAAGTAATTAAATGTAACGGACTATGAATTTTTGGATGAACTAATAGTGCTGCATCCGCCAACGAGTCTTTACATTTTTGAAATGCTATTTTGGCTTCCTCTGTCTGTCATTTTTCTTAGCACCATGAAGAAAAGAATTTAATGGAGCCTGTATAGCAGCAGCATTCTCAATAAATTTACGATAAAAATTGATTATCCCAACGTCTTAATTCGTCAATGGTTTTCGGTTCTGGATAATTTATTATAGTTTTAACTTTTTCAGGTACAGGCTTGGCTCCCTTCTGATTTATTTGGTACCCCAAGTACTGTATAGTTGATGCTCCAAAAACAGATTTTGTTGTATTAATGGAAATTCCATAATTATATTTACATTCCATTGCTTTAATCTTTCCAAAGTCTGCTGTAGATGATCAAAGTGTTCGGACTCGTTGGTGGAGGCAATAAGTAGATCATCAATATAACAGAATGCAAAATCGAGACCTCTGATTACTACATCCATAATTTTGCTAAAGGGCATTACGTTGTATTCATAAAGACCAAATGGCGTAATTACCACCGTTTTTTTACGATCTTCAGGCGCCATCAGAATCTGGTGATATGCACGTTTTAAATCTAAAGTAGTAAAAATTGTTCCAACGCGTGAGTGAAGTCATGTATGTGAGGAATGCGGTATTTATCTGGTATCGTCTGTGAATTTAGTTTACGATAATCACCATAAAACCTCCAAGTACCATTTTTCTTAGGAACCATGTGCAGCGGACAAACCCATTCACTTGAAGAAGGCTGGCAAATACCTTGTTAAATTAGTAATTGAAATTCCTCTCGAGCTGCTTTAAACTTGTCAGGTGCTGATCTGCGAGGTCTCTCTGCACATGGTCTTCCTGTAGTGATAATGTGGTGATGTATCCTTTGTTTAGGAAGTTCAGGTCCTTGAGTATGTCTCGTAACGTTTATATAATGTTTTAATAATTTGATGTATTTGTCATCGTTTCCTTTGCCTAATGTAGTAATCGATTGGGAGTTACTTGTACTTATCTATGTTAGTTTATGTAGTTTTGTGTAGTCGTCTGTTATTCGTGTTTCTGAGATTAACCAGAATACCGTGATGCATGAGGAAGTCTGCGCCGATTATCGGTTGTTGTACTTTGACGACGGTAAAATTCCAGAGATATGGATGTCGTAATCCTAGGTCCAGGGTCAGCGTTTTGGTAGCGTAGGTCAGTATCGGTGTTTCGTCAACAGAATATACCTTAAAATCAGAAGGAGTGACATTTCCTTTTGCCGAACTGAGCGGCAATACGGAGATGTCAGCTCCGGTATCAATTAAAAATGACTGTTTATTTTTACAGTCAAAGATAACTAGACGACTTTGCACGTCGTCAGAATTGTGGGACGTGCTTTTAGTTTTCCGACTGCTGAGCGACTTCAGCTGTGACAGATGACCAATTGCAAGGGTTTTTGCATTTACGCGCTCGCGCTCCAAAATTGAAATGGTAGTAGCAGAGTCCTTCTGTAGTTTTGTATTGTCGTGATGGAGATGGTCGTCCACGGGATTGAGATCGTCGGTCACGGAATCGAGGTTGTCAGTGGAATGGTCTTCGTTGAGGAAGGTCCGTCTCCATGGCTGCCAATTTGTGAGTCATCTCTGCTAGCTGGTATTGGATGGCCGCCATATCGTCTCTTAATTGATGAGTATCCGTCATTTTGGTTTCGTTATAACCACCATCAGATTTAGAATGGCTGCCTGAAGTCGCCATGTTGGAACTTTCTAGATTCCAGATTTGCGGTAAGCGGAATTCCAGCACGCGGTCGGCATGCGTTGCTAATTTTGTTAAGTCCGCTTCGGAAACCACTACTAGTATGTCGTGCAGAGGTTGTGGAATCTGCTCTAAGAAGATAGTCTTTAGGATTGAGTCCGGGACTTTTGTGTCGACCATGCTTCTCATGCGCTGCAGGAAGTGCGACGGGTTTTTGTCACCTATCCTGCAAATTCTGAGGAGTTGGCGGACTCTCGTCTCCTCCGATTTACCGTATAGCTCTAGGAGCTCATTTTTTAGCGTCTCGTAATTGTTCGACGTAGGAGGTGCTTCTACGACACTTTCTAATAGGTGTGAGACGTCGGACGTTAAGCGTTGGATTATATAGTCAAACCTGGAAGAGTCATTGATGATTTTGCTCGTCCTCAGGGCTGCTTCCACCTGGAGGAACCAGAGTTTTGGATTTTCTTTATTAAATGGTGGGAAGTACTGCGGTATCACTGCGCTGATTGTGGTAGCTTCTACTTCTGGAGGGATGTGCGCTTCCTCTGCATGCGGTGTCCTCTGGGCTCTGGTCGGTGAACATGGCGTGGCCATGCTTCTTTCTTGGATCCGTTGGGATTTCAGATCACGTCGGGTTCACCATTTTTGTAGGTATATATATGATAACAGGTAGGGATGGAAAGAGATAGAAGAGGACTGTATGGAAAGGAATTGGAACTGGGGTAATGAGTAAGGAGTAGTGGAGATAGGAAAGTGAATGGTCGGATGCGTTTCGTCTCGGAGTCACTGCCTGGACTCATCAGTGGGGTTGACGGCAGCGACTCCTACCCCAGATGTCTGTTATTGTAACTAAACCTACTAGGCTGGTCTGACACCCATCCTAGCGGGGTTCCGCGCACTCTGCTGCTTAACGTCAAAAATCGGTAGGACTTCGACGCTAGGCGCGCAGCCACTTGCGGCTTGTGCCAGTCAAATGTTCGAAACTCGTAGTCGAGGAATCGTAGGTCGCTACATCACCCTCTTCCCATTGTTAATGATACTGAGAGGGGAAACTCATCATAGTAGCGTCGTGGCCAGTGAAGGAATGGTGCTGAATGATTTCTCTCCTTTTTCGCTTGTCTCGTTCCTGGCACCTTTTCGTCTCGTAGGATCTGGTCACTCAGGGCCGGCATCTGAGTTGGAGGCTTGGTATGACTGTCATCAGAGGCGGCGTTCCGTGTGTCCAAGCTACGCTGCGTCCTTCTACACTCGGTTGGCGACGGCAGAGGCGTTGTGCGCACATGTGTGGGCCTTCTACGCTCGTCTGCGTTTAGTGGAGGCGCTGCGGCCGATATGTATAGGGTCGTCCTCTGGAATCGTCTGTGTGCCTTGTTGTCGAAGTTGCGTGCTCGTTGTGGCGTTTTGGTCCTTCTAGATATTGCGCATCCTTACCTGTAATGTTGTCTTTTATGGTTGCTGCGGAAATTTTCTCTATATGTTTGCATGTTCATATCACGTCGGCTGGTTACCATTTTTGTAGAAAATTTTGTTTGTAATTATTTATTCTACTTATTCTGCAACGATTACAATTGCCTACAAATATTTATTTCGCGCGTTCGATGTTAACGGATTTTGTCGAGAGGAGCAGGTTATGCTAATGACTGGTTAATGGCCAATTAATCCTGATGCTAATGCTAATGCTGATACTATATATGTGGATGCTTAGCCCTCTATACATTCGTTGTTCTGTTTCTTATCTCAACGAAAGCGCACCTGTCAGCTTAGAGGTTGTACTAAGGTAGGTAGCGCTGTTTTAGAGATAGCAGTCGCTACAATTCACATGTCCAACTCTAATCTATACATCCATGACTTTATATAGCCGTGACTTCTGCTCTAGACTTGGACTGAAGCTGCTTTACTGGAACTGCAGATGAATTTGCAGCCGTAGAGAGGAACTACAAAAACGCTTAAAGCTCCTGATACAAAATATCAGTGTGGATGTCGAGTGCAGGATCTCAACCATATAATTTGGCAGTGCCCCAACTTTAACGATAGGAATGTCTTAATGAATAAACTGTGTGGAATGGATTATTTTCCGCCCCACACTATGACTTCTTTTTGAACAAACCATATATTACTCCCTTGTTGTATATTCACAAATTTCTTAAAAACCACATTTGGCATCTATAATTGATCTATATCGAGTACTTAGCAATGACTATCAACAATTTAACAATTTCCTTGGGTTCTAATTATAAGGACGTAAAACATAAAATATGCATCATAGTTGTATATCCGTGTAATCTTTAAGATAAAAAGCATATGAATTTTTCTCTGTACTACTAATATGTACAGCAATGTGCATGCTGCTAATAACCCAGTAGCGGGATTTATAGTGTAATAAAAAAAAAGATCAATGTTAATAGGCAGTAGAGTAAAGAAGAAACAGACATTTTTTGAATGTTAATGGATCCATTTTGTTCTTTTTCTGTTGCAGCAATTTATCTTGCAAATAAATTCTGTTTCGAAGTTATTCAGTGATTTTTAATATGTTGTTACATTCAAATTAATTTTTTATTAGTAAATTATTTGAATTTGCATGTTTGTCGCAGAAGAAGGAGAGAGTATCTTAAGAAATTCAGTAATAATACAAAAAGTATAACAAATCAGTAGTATTTCAATCAGTAAACAAGAGAATTTTGCCAAGTTACACATTCGTTTATTTAACTTGGCGAATTTATAAAAATACATATAAAATTTCATAAAATCGTACAATACATGTTATTTTTTAACAACTCTTATTGTTTCGTACAATGTTCAAAAGTACAATTAAGTACATTCCGAAAACATAATTTTATATTCCAATTAATCGTTTTCGAATGTTCTGAGTGAAAGTCATCACTGCACATCCATTTCAAACTAAATAATTAACAAAGACAAGGAAATGTTTGAAATTAAATGTCTTATTGTAAGATTGTAGATGTTTATGTAGATAAAATGTAATCGAGAAATAATTATATAATATAATTGAACATGCAATATATATGCAAAATGTATGTGAGGAATACGTAAAAACATATACATATTTAAAAAATGTTAATTACTAGTTATTTGTAATGAAATTGCGTTTTATTCATTTCAGTTTAGGTCACAATATACTGCAATAGAAAGTTATCAAAATATGAAAACTTATTTATACTCCGAAAAGTAGCATTCTAAAACACGTAAAGAAACAGATTTATCTATTAAAGTCTTGTTTATTTTCTGATATATTAAAAGTACTTTTACTATTTTATTATAATTTTTTATATAGATTCCATTTTGCACGTAAACATCCTCGCATTTAGTAACGACAGTTATTAAATCTATATGTTTCTAATACAGGTAATTCTGCGTTTTCTTCTAGTTTCCACTTTTTAACATTTTAACATTTTAACATTTTAACATTTTAACATTTTAAAATATGTGAGAATAAATGTCAAAATTTTGTTACAAATATGAACCGTGTAAAACATATTTTGCCAATTTAATCGATAAGTTTTCTACTGTATGAAATGTTTTATTCCTTATTGCGCAAAGTGATGTTGCAAACTATGTCTTTTGATCTCTTTTGTTATTACAGTTTTTGGTTGCAATGGTATATTTTGTAACTTTTGTAACTTTCATAACTTTTCAAATATGTTGAAGCATCTGAAAATAACTTTTTAATTGTAAGTAATTTATCTACTCCAATTTGTAGACATTAGCAGCTACTTTAATTACAATTAGACCATGAATGTGATATCATATCTTGTGGGAATCGTATGAGTTTTTTGTGAGGACACATGATTATCTACCGTATCCGGCTACCAACAACATAATACTTTGGTAACTCCGAAAGAAGTTAAAACTGTGACTAATATCCGGCTACAAGGTGATGTTTCGCTAACTCCGAAAGAAGTTAAAACAATTGCTCCCACCATAGCTAAAACAAATGTATAAAAGACACTGTCGAGTCCTCAATAAAGGAGAAGTCTATACAAAACTCTTAACCGTGTCACATCGAGTACTAATTGAATCCACAATTTCCTCCTCCTGCGAAAGGATCATTAATATCAATATTTTATACGTTATTCTTGGCTTAAACAATTGCACATTATTTTCTATTAAATTCACGCATTAAGTGGTACTGGCCAAAGTGCTGTTTAATTTAAAAGATTTAATTTAGTGCAGTTTAAGTTTCGTATAAAATACTAGAGTGTCACGCTCATCAATGCGAAAACTAAAGCGTTTACCACCGTTGCGCATCACGAGCATCATGACATATATACATACTGGGGAATCCCGCTCTGCTGCGAGGCTACGATAGCGGGACATCTAGATAGCGTACAAACAAAGGATTTTATTTTGTCGCTTACGCAAGTCCTGGCGTGACATTTTGCTTCGGCAGAATTTTTATGGCATTTTTTAGGTAGTAGATAAAGAAGAAATCAGCATCTATCTCAGCATTTTACTATGGAAACACCTCATAGGACATGGTAAATCTCTTATATTGCCACATCTTGTTTCTTTCATCTTGCAACGTAGCTTGCATTTTGCTTTTTCATCGCTCATCTTTCTAAATTGT
>JAUCMO010000323.1:30000-44922 GCA_032399605.1 Melipona beecheii | reverse complement strand
ACTTCTTCTATACTGTCCAGGCGAAAGCATAACGCCGCTGCGACTTGACTTGTATTCTGTCCAGGCGAAAGCAATACGCCGCTGGGACTTGATTCTGTCCAGGCGAAAGCAATACGCCGCTGCGACTTGGATTCTGTCCAGGCGAAACCAATACGCCGCTGGGACGTGTGCTCTAGCACTCGACCAGTTTACGGAGCGACACTACTGGAGCGTACTCGTGTCAGCGACACGATCGGAGCCGGGACGTATTGACAGGAACGGGCAACATGGACGAGGCACGATCGGTTCTGTCCGGTTCTCGAAGGGTATCGACACTACTATTCGCAGTTAATAAGCGTTGGTCGACTCCTCACCGTCTCACCGACGGTTGAGACGCTTGTTAAGAGCTCACGAACGGCCGACACGTATAACGCTGAGGGCTGAAACGGTGACACGTCTGGCCGTCTGTCGGTTTGAAGCGACGCGACCGGCTGAATGTTGCAAGGGTGACACGCGTCGACCCGGAGCCTAACGACTGGGCGTCAGCTAAACGTCCACCACGATCGGCCAAAAGCCGAAGGAGCGACACTTGACACGCGTCTGGCCGTTATACGAGGCAGCATCACGACTGGCGGAACTATCGCTGCAGCAGTGACACGTCTTGCCGTTCATCGGGAGAGGGACACCACTGGCTGAATCTCACAGTGTTGACACAGCTCGACCCGGGATCTCACGACTGTGCGTCCCTTAAACGTCCGACGCGACTGGCCAGATGCCGGAGGAGCTACACCTCTGGCCGTTTCTCGCGGGAGTGGCACGACTGGACACCTTAGCCGACAGAGCGACACTACCGGCTGGTATTTCTGGTCGTGACCCTGCTCGACCCTGTGTCACACGACTGGGCGGCACTGAATACTTTCGCTGCGGCAGTGTGCTCCGCCGGAGTGACACCGTTGAACGGGCCACCGTGCCTCCGGAGTAGTGTGCATGTTGCGCTCGGGTAAACTCGTGTTCGGACTTGTACCTTTCGGTGCAGCCTCGTCATTCTCCGGATCGTACGATTCTCTAAGTGTTATGCAACAACACATTTTGAGATTTCGCAATTATAATCAATAAGAATATACTTAAATATACATTTAAGTATAAACAATGCATGTTTACATGTCACTTTTTCAAAACAAATGCGAACAAACCAGAGATTGAGACAAGTGTGTTCGATGTGCAGTATGCGTAAAAAAAAAAAGAGAAATAAAAACATCGCGGGTCTCATTGTCAAGTGGTGTCACGCTGACGTCGTCTATAGACGACGCTCTATGCATACCGGTCGTCGCGCGGATGTCGCCTACAGGCGACGCTAGTGCATACCGGTCGTCGCGCGGACGCCCTCTATAGGCGACGCTCGTAGCGAAATGGTTAACACGTTGAGCGACGAGTCGGTCCATTGCGACCGACACTGAACTTTCCGTCCGGACCGCGTCGGTCTGTCACTGCGGTCGACAGACTGTCGACATTTCGTTCGGTGAGGGTCGATCACCGGGACCTACAGTAACAAATTTAGATAATAAACGTAGCAATTTCAATGAAGTTCTAAACAGTAGTACGGTTTCGTTTTCGCATTTATTACAATATGTTACGCCCTTTTTAGCCGAATTTGTCTGGCAACCATGCGTATGTACATCGTTACGAATTACTCTTGCGGCATCCCGAAAAATATCGACGGACTTCATGTGCATACACTTCTTAACGATGCAATTGGTGAACATTCCCTTTTTCCAGTGGGCCTGCCTTCTCCTTACGTTCATATCCCGCTGTTAAGGAATAGCAGCAGTCTCAAAGATCGCCGAAGCGCTCGATCGCTGCGTGCCGCACGGAAACGGCAGCATACCCGGCGCGGGGCTCAACGTTTGAACGGCTGAGGCGACTGACCAGACGCCGGGAGATACGGCTGAGGCGACTGACCAGACGCCGGGGAGATACACGTCTGGCCGTTTCTCGCGGGAGTGACACGACTGGCCGAATCTCGATGGAGGAGGGACACGCCTGGACACGTTCGTCGTCAGTGCGACACTACCGGCTGAAGTTTTGTAGGTGTGACGCTGCTCGAAACGGGATCGCAACACCGGCCGGTTGTAACAAACTGTGTCGCGGCGCGACCCGAAGTCTCACGACTGTGCGTCACCTGAACGGCCGACGCGTCTTGCCAGACGCCGTAGGAGCTAGACGTCTGGCCGTTTCTCGCTTGAGTGAAGCGAGTGGCGAACCCTCGCTGCAGGAGCGACGCGTCTGGACGCGTTCGTCGTCAGAGCGACACTACCGGCTGAAGTTTTGTTGGTGTGACGCTGCTCGACCCGGGATCGCACCACCGGCTGGTTGTAACAAACTGTGTCGCGGCTCGACCCGAAGTCTCACGACTGTGCGTCACTTGAACGGCCGAAGCGACTGGCCAGACGCCGTCGGAGCTGCACGTCTGGCCGTTTCTCGCTGGAGTGACGCGAGTGGCGAACCCTCGCTGCAGGAGCGACGCGTCTGGACGCGTTCGTCGTCAGAGCGACACTACCGGCTGAAGTTTTGTAGGTGTGACGCTGCTCGACCCGGTGTCTGACGACTGGGCGTCACCTGAACGGCCGACGCGTCTTGCCAGACGACGTAGGAGCTAGACGTCTGGCCGTTTCTCGCTTGAGTGAAGCGAGTGGCGAACCCTCGCTGCAGGAGCGACGCGTCTGGACGCGTTCGTCGTCAGAGCGACACTACCGGCTGAAGTTTTGTTGGTGTGACGCTGCTCGACCCGGGATCGCACCACCGGCTGGTTGTAACAAACTGTGTCGCGGCTCGACCCGAAGTCTCACGACTGTGCGTCACTTGAACGGCCGAAGCGACTGGCCAGACGCCGTCGGAGCTGCACGTCTGGCCGTTTCTCGCTGGAGTGACGCGAGTGGCGAACCCTCGCTGCAGGAGCGACGCGTCTGGACGCGTTCGTCGTCAGAGCGACACTACCGGCTGAAGTTTTGTAGGTGTGACGCTGCTCGACCCGGTGTCTGACGACTGGGCGTCACCTGAACGGCCGACGCGTCTTGCCAGACGACGTAGGAGCTAGACGTCTGGCCGTTTCTCGCTTGAGTGAAGCGAGTGGCGAACCCTCGCTGCAGGAGCGACGCGTCTGGACGCGTTCGTCGTCAGAGCGACACTACCGGCTGAAGTTTTGTTGGTGTGACGCTGCTCGACCCGGGATCGCACCACCGGCTGGTTGTAACAAACTGTGTCGCGGCTCGACCCGAAGTCTCACGACTGTGCGTCACTTGAACGGCCGAAGCGACTGGCCAGACGCCGTCGGAGCTGCACGTCTGGCCGTTTCTCGCTGGAGTGACGCGAGTGGCGAACCCTCGCTGCAGGAGCGACGCGTCTGGACGCGTTCGTCGTCAGAGCGACACTACCGGCGTTTTGTAGGTGTGACGCTGCTCGACCCGGTGTCGACGACTGGGCGTCACCTGAACGGCCGACGCGTCTTGCCAGACGCCGTAGGAGCTTCGACGTCTGGCCGTTTCTCGCGCGAGTGACGCGAGTGTCGAACTCGTCGCCGGAGGAGCTGACACGTCCGACGCGTTCGTCGACGGAGCGACACTACCGGCTGAAGTTTTGTAGGTGTGACGCTGCTCGACCCGGGATCGCACCACCGGCTGGTTGTAACAAACTGTTTCGCGGCGCGACCCGAAGTCTCACGACTGTGCGTCACTTGAACGGCCGAAGCGACTGGCCGGACGCCGTCGGAGCTGCACGTCTGGCCGTTTCTCGCTTGAGTGACGCGAGTGGCGAACCCTCGCTGCTGGAGCGACGCGTCTGGACGCGTTCGTCGTCAGAGCGACACTACCGGCTGAAGTTTTGTAGGTGTGACGCTGCTCGACCCGGTGTCTCACGACTGGGCGTCACCTGAACGGCCGACGCGTCTTGCCAGACGCCGTAGGAGCTAGACGTCTGGCCGTTTCTCGCGCGAGTGACGCGAGTGTCGAACTCTCGCCGGAGGAGGGACACGTCCGGACGCGTTCGTCGACGGAGAGACACTACCGGCTGAAGTTTGTAGGATTGACGCTGCTCGAGCCTGAGTCGCACTACTTACCGGTTGTAACAAAGTGTGTCACGACTCGGCCCTGTGTCACACGTCTGGCCCTACGAGTGACGCGACTGATGCCTTTTCCCCTATTTTTTTAAACATTTGCTCTGATATCAATTCATTTTCCTTAATTGCCGTCTCTTTCACGATTTTTCTTAATTATTGGTCCATTCCGGTTCCTAGTTTTTTCACATTTTCTGCAAATTTCTTCGTCTCTCGTTTATTCGTTCCCATTTTCTTTCATTTGTTGTTCAATCGGTTCGTTGTTGCATCCACTTTGATGCTGGAATATTCTCATCCCTTGCCACGCTCATCGATGCGTAAACGTTTTTCGTCCATCTCCTCGCTTACCTTTCGTTTGGGCGGTTGCCGCTACGGTTTCGCACCGTATGCGCCCGGGCGCTTAGCCGCGCGGCGCCGCCGTGCCAGCCGCCCGTTCGGTATCTATAAGAGACACAACGGTCCGGACGGTTCGTGCGGAACAGTGTCGGGCGCGTGGCTATTCTACGACCTCGGTTGAGAAGCAGTTCACCGCTCCTCGGGAATCATTTCTCGACTGTTCTGTTCGTTCTTCTTCTTGGATTTTCTCTACACAGCGTTTGGCCGCGAGTCGGTGTCGTATGACCGAATGACTCTTATAGCGGCTGCGTCTCCCCTTGAGTCGGGAGGCTGGCGGCCTGTATGTACGTTAAACGTATGTACTTGCCCTAACGGAGCATCAATTTGTCAGACCCGAGTAAACGGGCTTTTCTAACATTGTCGAATTTTTCGCAACGTTGGCGTAGATTCGTTGTCTGCTTTTGCGGCACGTCTCTATGAATGTGATCGGAGGTAGAAATGTGACGAACGGACAGACTCCTGTTCGGTATGCCTGGCACGCACCCTGATACGCGCTTGACCGTATGGTTTCAATTGTCCAGCGTGAGTGGTTGATACGCGCTTCTAAGGTCTGGTCGACCAGCGCGAGGTGATACGTGCCTTACCGGCTCGAGGCCTTCCGTATAATAAGTGACGAATGAATTGTGACATGTCAGAATAATCGTCTCCTGCGTTTTTCCGAGATATTTTACTGGGAGGAAACGCATTGTTCGGAGAGATTGCTGTGAAAGTTGTCAATTTGAGTAAATTTTTATGAAAAAGCGTCTCGTCGTCGTGTCTTGGTGGTGCACGTACGACCGTGGACGGAATATGAAAATGTACACTTTGAAATTTGTCAAAGATCCCTGGTTGATCCTGCCAGTAGTCATATGCTTGTCTCAAAGATTAAGCCATGCATGTCTCAGTACAGGCTGAATTAAAGTGAAACCGCGAATGGCTCATTAAATCAGTTATGGTTTCTTAGATCGTACCCACATTTACTTGGATAACTGTGGTAATTCTAGAGCTAATACATGCAAACGAAGTTCCTCTCAGAGATGGGAGGAATGCTTTTATTAGATCAAAACCAATCGGTGGCGGATGGCTCGCTGTCCGTCCATCGTTTGCTTTGGTGACTCTGAATAACTTTATGCCGATCGCATGGTCATCTAGCACCGGCGACGCATCTTTCAAATGTCTGCCTTATCAACTGTCGATGGTAGGTTCTGCGCCTACCATGGTTGTAACGGGTAACGGGGAATCAGGGTTCGATTCCGGAGAGGGAGCCTGAGAAACAGCTACCACATCCAAGGAAGGCAGCAGGCGCGCAAATTACCCACTCCCGGCACGGGGAGGTAGTGACGAAAAATAACGATACGGGACTCATCCGAGGCCCCGTAATCGGAATGAGTACACTTTAAATCCTTTAACGAGGACCAATTGGAGGGCAAGTCTGGTGCCAGCAGCCGCGCTCCAATAGCGTATATTAAAGTTGTTGCGGTTAAAAAGCTCGTAGTTGAATCTGTGTGTCACAGTGTCGGTTCACCGCTCGCGGTGTTTAACTGGCATTATGTGATACGTCCTATCGGTGGGCTTAGCTCCTTGTGGGCGGTCCAACTAATCTCCCATCGCGGTGCTCTTCACTGAGTGTCGAGGTGGGCCGATACGTTTACTTTGAACAAATTAGAGTGCTTAAAGCAGGCTACCTTCGCCTGAATACTGTGTGCATGGAATAATGGAATAGGACCTCGGTTCTATTTTGTTGGTTTTCGGAGCCCCGAGGTAATGATTAATAGGGACAGATGGGGGCATTCGTATTGCGACGTTAGAGGTGAAATTCTTGGATCGTCGCAAGACGGACAGAAGCGAAAGCATTTGCCAAAAATGTTTTCATTAATCAAGAACGAAAGTTAGAGGTTCGAAGGCGATCAGATACCGCCCTAGTTCTAACCATAAACGACCAGCCAGCGATCCGCCGAAGTTCTTCAGATGACTCGGCGGGCAGCTTCCGGGAAACCAAAGCTTTTGGGTTCCGGGGAAGTATGGTTGCAAAGCTGAAACTTAAAGGAATTGACGGAAGGGCACCACCAGGAGTGGAGCCTGCGGCTTAATTTGACTCAACACGGGAAACCTCACCAGGCCCGGACACCGGAAGGATTGACAGATTGATAGCTCTTTCTTGATTCGGTGGGTGGTGGTGCATGGCCGTTCTTAGTTGGTGGAGCGATTTGTCTGGTTAATTCCGATAACGAACGAGACTCTAGCCTGCTAAATAGACGTAACTTATGGTATCTCGAAGGCCCCCGGCTTCGGTCGGTGGGTTTTTACTACCAACGTACAGACAAATCTTCTTAGAGGAACAGGCGGCTTCTAGCCGCACGAGATTGAGCAATAACAGGTCTGTGATGCCCTTAGATGTTCTGGGCCGCACGCGCGCTACACTGAAGGAATCAGCGTGTTTTCCCTGGCCGAAAGGCCCGGGTAACCCGCTGAACCTCCTTCGTGCTAGGGATTGGGGCTTGCAATTATTCCCCATGAACGAGGAATTCCCAGTAAGCGCGAGTCATAAGCTCGCGTTGATTACGTCCCTGCCCTTTGTACACACCGCCCGTCGCTACTACCGATTGAATGATTTAGTGAGGTCTTCGGACTGGTGCGCGGCCAGTGCCTCGGCATTGCCGATGTTACCGGGAAGATGACCAAACTTGATCATTTAGAGGAAGTAAAAGTCGTAACAAGGTTTCCGTAGGTGAACCTGCGGAAGGATCATTAACGAGTTAATAAACCAAAAGACTGCACGTCAATAATAATGATAATAATATAGTAATAATGAAACTGAATGAGGCATGAGAGGAGAACGTTAACGAAAGAATGAGAGAAAAAAAACAAACAGATGTCGTCGCGAGACGATGTATTTGACAATGTTGAAAAACGGTCAAAGACCCGCGGAATCGACGGCTTACGTGCGGGGGTCCGTGGGACCTCCCGTCCGTCCTTCCGCTGGCAACTCGAACGGTCAAAGACCAGCGGAATCGACGGCTTACGTGCGGAGGTCCCTGAGACCTCCCGTCCGCCTTTACGCTGGCAAATACTGAGGAGAGTTACCTCCAGTCGTCGAAGTACGAAGAGATGGTGCGCTTCTCTTGCTCTCTCGATGATCGGGACGAACTTGTCGAAGCGAATCGCACGTCCATACGGACGGATAGATAGATAGATAAATAAATAAATAAATAAATAAATAAATTGAATTAATGAATGAATGAATACGAAATACGTCCAAAACGTCGCGTATAAGTAAATACGAAATACGTCCAAAACGTCGAAGTGTTGTTGACCGAGACTTCGGATGCGTCCGAGAGTCACGAAAACCCGTGATGAGAGGACTTTGATGTTGCACCCTCTTTGACTTCGCACGCTCTGAGTGCGTCTGCTCTTCTATCGGAAACTGCAACGGGATATATAAGTCCGGAGGACCTGCCCTTTCGGATCGAACTGCTGGCTCTCGAAGAGCTGCCTACCCATCGGGCCTGTGTCCTTCGTCGATTGCAGAAAGATGTTCGAACGATCGGAGCCACGCTCGATACGTGGCTCTCCGGGTAACCTGGAACCAAATGTTGCAACGTGTGGAATGTGCGCCCGTTTCGTCGCTTCTCGTCGAGACTTTGGTCGAAAATTCCTTCGCTCGGAGGTGGACCGGCTGTGCAGCCCCCCCCTTTTCTCGAACGCCAACTTTTTTTCTCGAAAGACATCTCTTTCGGGGTTTTCGGGCCGGCTGTGCGTCCTCGATCGAACTACCTCGAACGTCACCGTTCGATGAAAGCGCACGGGCCAGCCACGGCGCAATGGTTCGCGAGATTGTGCGTAGAACAGGATTCAGTAACGGACGAATCACTTCCCGTCGTTTCCTTACGTTCCGCGATTCTCGTTGGTTATTTTAAATGAACTTTACGCCCGTCCGTCGTCGTTGACGGATTTCGTCTCGAACACACTCTTGTGTCGTCAATCGCAACCGCGTCTGCGGTGTGCGTGTATGGCGACGCCCGCACCTTCGTTTGCCCGTTGGGCGATGGTGTCGGGTCTCGGCTTCTCTTTCGAACCGAGTATATCCGAGTACTTAAGAATTTATGCCAACAGTAATGAATATACGATTACCCTGAACGGTGGATCACTTGGCTCGTGGGTCGATGAAGAACGCAGCTAATTGCGCGTCAACGTGTGAACTGCAGGACACATGAACATCGACATTTCGAACGCACATTGCGGTCCACGGATACAATTCCTGGACCACGCCTGGCTGAGGGTCGTTCACGTAACCCAAATACTGCTTGCGTTTGCGTTTCGTCGAATTCAAGTCCGCGTCCCCGACGTCGTCTGAAACGAACGTTGAACCAATTTTTTGCGAGACTGAGAGAAATGAATAAAAGGAGGGGGGGGAAAAAAAGAGGAAGAAGAAAAAAAGAAAAAAAAAAAAAAAAAAAAATGGGAAAGTCACCGTCCACGGTGTGCGATGTTTGTCAATCGTACAGCCCCAGAGATCGGAATGCCCACTCCGTCTCTTCCAACGAGTGTTATTCTACTACTATGGCGCAACAGGACCGTCACATCGACGAGTAGAGAGAACTGCCACGACATACAGCCCGTCGAACCGGGCACGCTCGCGCAATGTCTTCGAACGCTGGCGATCGTGAACGCAGTGTGCGGAGATCTGAGAGGAACGTGTATTGCTGCCGGGATGTTACAGTATCCCGCTCTGCGTTTTCTCTTTGCCCGCCCGTCCGATCCCAATTTACGACGTTCGTTGCTGAACTACAGCAAAGCGTCTGCGAAAGAGCGCGTGTCTCCGACTGTCGAAAGGTGTGGCAACGTTTCACGAACCGGCGATGTGCACGTGCGTCCGTAAATGCGTTCGGAGATCGAACTATTGAAAAACACTTGACGGAGCGGGATCGTTGAAGAGGACGAGTACGCATCTCCTTTGGCGAGGCTCGATTACCATGGCAACGTCGCTCCGGAGGAGCGCTTGGTTTCGGTCACCCCATGCCTCATCCCAACTTTCGTTGTTCTATCGCTGGACCGCGCATCCTAAGCCGGTCGTCCAGTCCCGGAACGAACGGCTCGTCTGCAACTCCCTTGCGTGAGTTCCCCGTTTTTCGGTTCTCGAAACTCGCGTGGAACCGCGGAGTTTGCCACTCAGAGCCGCAGCAGAGGACGGACGTTAATATCCGACAGTTGGATGTCTTGCGTGAGTCTCGGCTCGAACATGGTGTACGACTGAGGAGGTGGGAAAGAAGAGGCACTTTGGAGCGGTGTTTAAGGCTCCATGCGAACTTCGTTTCCGGTACTTTCTCCCGTTTTCTCCCGACCTTCGTCGTTTACATATATATACATACACATTATACACCTGGAACGAAACGAAAAATGAGAAACGAGACTGAGAGAGCAGCACATTCGTCTGCTTATACGGGACTTTGAGCCGGATGCTGCGACACGCGAGTCGGATGTATGGAGTGCTCACGCTCGACGGGGTTCACGCTGTTGCGCTGTTGTCACGCCTCTCGCTGAGCAATACCCCGACCGTTCGTAGGTGCGACGATTCGCACGCCCCGCCTGCCCGAACGAATCGAACTCGAACTCTAGCTGGAACGAACTCGAAAAACGATGAGTCTCGGTCGGTCGATCGATCGATCGATCGGACGGACGATCGTTGAGGGGAAAACGTATTGTTCGTTTTCTTTCTTGAACGGGGAAAAAAGAGATATAGTATCGGACAGAAGGGTTCCCCTGCTGTTCGATTTTTTCTTTTTCCTTTTTTTTTTTTTTTTTTCCTTTAAGCCTTTTTTCACGCATTTTCTCTCGCGCTGTATCACGACGATTCTCGCAAATAACGCCACGAATGTATGTTCGTGTTGTACGTAATGACGACCTCAGAGTAGGCGAGATTACCCGCTGAATTTAAGCATATTACTAAGCGGAGGAAAAGAAACTAACAAGGATTTCCCTAGTAGCGGCGAGCGAACAGGAATTAGCCCAGCACTGAATCCCGCGGTACCGCCGCTGGGAAATGTAGTGTTCGGGAGGATCCGATTATCCCGTGATGTCGAACTGCGTCCAAGTCCATCTTGAATGGGGCCATTTACCCGCAGAGGGTGCCAGGCCCGTAGCGACCGGTGCGCATTTCGGGAGGATCTCTCCTTAGAGTCGGGTTGCTTGAGAGTGCAGCCCTAAGTGGGTGGTAAACTCCATCTAAGGCTAAATACGACCACGAGACCGATAGCGAACAAGTACCGTGAGGGAAAGTTGAAAAGAACTTTGAAGAGAGAGTTCAAGAGTACGTGAAACCGTTCAGGGGTAAACCTGAGAAACCCAAAAGATCGAATGGGGAGATTCATCGTCGACGGCGCTGGCTGCCGTTGGTGCGCGATGCTCCGGGTGGGCCCACGTGGTTCCATTAGCGAGGGCACGCCATCTTCGGATCGAACGTTCCGGCGTCGTAGTCGTGCACTTCTCCCCTAGTAGGACGTCGCGACCCGTTGTGTGTCGGTCTACGGCCCGGGTGGGCGCCTGTCGCGTCGTTTCGGCGCACGCGGCAGACCCTCGGACGCCCGGCCGGCTGCACGACGGTACACTCACGGTATCGGGCCGCAACCGATCCATTCTCGAATGTATTTGCGTCCGTCCCGCCGCAAGCTCGGTCAGTTCTTACCCGGAGGTACGGACCCGGTGCCGTCCCCGGCCCTGGCCAGCTGCTAGCAGGCGACGAACTAGGACTGGCCAAACCTCAGATTACCGGTCGGCGACGCTATTGCTTTGGGTACTCTCAGGACCCGTCTTGAAACACGGACCAAGGAGTCTAACATGTGCGCGAGTCATTGGGACGCATAAACCTAAAGGCGAAATGAAAGTGAAAGTCGGCCTTCGCGCCGATCGAGGGAGGATGGGCCGCGTAACCTATGCGGCCTCGCACCCCCGGGGCGTCTCGTTCTCATTGCGAGAGGAGGCGCACCTAGAGCGTACACGTTGGGACCCGAAAGATGGTGAACTATGCCTGGTCAGGACGAAGTCAGGGGAAACCCTGATGGAGGTCCGTAGCGATTCTGACGTGCAAATCGATCGTCGGAACTGGGTATAGGGGCGAAAGACTAATCGAACCATCTAGTAGCTGGTTCCCTCCGAAGTTTCCCTCAGGATAGCTGGCACTCGACAGTTTCTCAGCGAAACGCGTGCGAGTTTCATCTGGTAAAGCGAATGATTAGAGGCCTTGGGGCCGAAACGACCTCAACCTATTCTCAAACTTTAAATGGGTGAGATCTCTGGCTTGCTTGAAACATGAAGCCACGAGATTTTGAATCAGAGTGCCAAGTGGGCCAATTTTGGTAAGCAGAACTGGCGCTGTGGGATGAACCAAACGCAGAGTTAAGGCGCCTAAGTCGACGCTTATGGGATACCATGAAAGGCGTTGGTTGCTTAAGACAGCAGGACGGTGGCCATGGAAGTCGGAATCCGCTAAGGAGTGTGTAACAACTCACCTGCCGAAGCAACTAGCCCTGAAAATGGATGGCGCTGAAGCGTCGCGCCTATACTCCGCCGTCAGTGGCAAGTGGGGAGGTAGCGAGTCTCGCCCTCGGGTTTGACCGGCCTTCATGAAGCCCTGACGAGTAGGAGGGTCGCGGCGGTGTGCGCAGAAGGGTCTGGGCGTGAGCCTGCCTGGAGCCGCCGTCGGTGCAGATCTTGGTGGTAGTAGCAAATACTCCAGCGAGGCCCTGGAGGACTGACGTGGAGAAGGGTTTCGTGTGAACAGCCGTTGCACACGAGTCAGTCGATCCTAAGCCCTAAGAGAAATCCTATGCAGATGAGGTGTCTATATATCATGATCGAAGATGCTAAAACACACCCATTGGGCGAAAGGGAATCCGGTTCCTATTCCGGAACCCGGCAGCGGAACCGCATACCATTCGGGCCCTCGTAAGAGTGTTCGTCGGGGTAACCCAAAATGACCTGGAGACGCCGTCGGGAGATCCGGGAAGAGTTTTCTTTTCTGTATAAGCGTTCGAGTTCCCTGGAAACCTCTAGCAGGGAGATAGGGTTTGGAACGCGAAGAGCACCGCAGTTGCGGCGGTGTCCGGATCTTCCCCTCGGACCTTGAAAATCCAGGAGAGGGCCACGTGGAGGTGTCGCGCCGGTTCGTACCCATATCCGCAGCAGGTCTCCAAGGTAAAGAGCCTCTAGTCGATAGATTAATGTAGGTAAGGGAAGTCGGCAAATTGGATCCGTAACTTCGGAATAAGGATTGGCTCTGAGCGATCTGAAGGGGGAGGCGATGTCTGTCGCGCACCCCGGATCCGAGCTCGGTCCCGTGCCTTGGCCTCCCGCGGATCTTCCTTGCTGCGAGGCTTCCGTGGCGGCTCTGCCGTCGTGGACTGTTTCTTCGGCCGCCATTCAACGCTCAGCTCAGAACTGGCACGGACTAGGGGAATCCGACTGTCTAATTAAAACAAAGCATTGCGATGGCCCCCAAGGGTGTTGACGCAATGTGATTTCTGCCCAGTGCTCTGAATGTCAACGTGAAGAAATTCAAAAAAGCGCGGGTAAACGGCGGGAGTAACTATGACTCTCTTAAGTCGTAGTTACTCGGGACGGTGATGCGCCTCACAGGCCTCTTGCTAGGCCCATTAGCCTCTCCCGTCCCTGCCTGCTCCACCTCCCCGTGGTACCGCTGGTAACATGTTCGCCCCTGAAAAGGCTGCATGGCGAAGTGAGCAGGCACATGGGTTCCCAGGGGTTGCCAGCCCCTTCGAACCCAAATTCGTGTTGGCCCAAAGAATAATAAGAAAGCCTCGGATGATAAACGCATTCGGGATGCGCCCACTGGCGCATCCCGGTCAACACGCCATTTATCCCCCCCTCAGCCAAATACGAGTTCGGCCAATCCCACTCCGCCGGACTCGTTTCAATGTTTGTTCCCAGGCTGCGAACGTTCCTTTACCACCAAGACTGGTCGCGGCGTCCATATGAGGAGGATGCACCCGGATTGGAGTGATGACGTGAACCGCGCCGAGTCAGTTAAGACACGTTGGAGTGAAGAGGAGGTGTCGATGCTGGCTCGGCGCGAGGCGGAACTCTCCATGAAGGGTGTACGGTTCATCAATCAGGAGCTCCTCGGTTACCTTCCCGGCCGAACCCTCGAAGCCATCAAGGGGGTTCGGAAACGCCCAGACTACCGAACGCGGGTTCGCGAACACGTTGTCCGCATGGAGGCGGAGACCACGGAACCGGCGCTTGTCGACTCGCAGATCCCCGTTGAGGACGAAGGATGCGATCAGCCACTCCTCGAGTATTTTCGCGGCCTAAAGCCGCCTGATTTCAACATCTTCAATGCCACCAAACTACATGACATTTGTTGTCATGTAGGTTTGGAAGATCGTGTGGCAATACTCGAGAGGCTGACCGCATACCTGCTGGAGGTTCTTCCACGTCCTCGCGAGGGGTGTGTGAGGCGACAGCGTCGAGTTGCCGGAGCGAGCGATCTGTCTCGTCGCAAGCAGCGCAGGGTTGACTACGGCAGAGCCCAAAGACTCTGGCGTAGGAACCCTAGACGCTGCTATGATGTCATGATGGATGGCCCCGTAGGGAACCAGAAAATCTCCAAGGAGGTTATGGTTCCATATTGGGAATCCGTCATGACCAATGCGCGAGACTGTTGCCCGCCTCCGGTACAACAGGACCCTACCATCTGGTCCCTGTGGTCTCCTGTTTCACCGGACGAGGTCCGGAGCGCTTTTCCGGATCGGAACACAGCACCTGGCCCTGACGGATTGACGGCGAGGATGTTGCGCAGCATCCCTTTGGAGATGCTGGCGCGTATTTATAACATCCTGTTGTGGTGCCGCCGTCTTCCTCTCCATCTAAGATCCGCCAGGACGGTGCTTGTTCCGAAAAGGAAAGATCCTGCCTCTCCAGCAGATTACCGTCCCATCACCGTGTCCTCGACCTTGGTGCGAGGTTTCCACAAGGTCCTGGCCTCGAGGATGGGCCGGCTGATCGCGCTGGATGAGAGGCAGAGAGCGTTCCGGTCCACGGACGGATGTGCGGATAACGTGTTTCTTCTCGACCTGATCCTGCGCTTCCATCACGCTCGCCATAAGCCGCTATTCATCGCCTCGGTTGATGTAGCGAAGGCGTTCGACACCGTCTCACACCGTTCGATCCTGCAGACTCTGAGGGCGAGGGGCTGTCCGCAACCCATGTTGGAGTACGTGGAATCGGTGTACTCCGATGCCCTTACGACCATCGTATCTGATGGATGGCAGTCGCATGCCATTCATCCGATGCATGGGGTAAGGCAGGGAGATCCCATGTCCCCGTACATTTTCAACATGGTTGTGGACAGACTCCTCAAATCACTGCCCTCAGAAGTCGGCGCAGATGTTGACGGTGTGAAGGTCGGTGCGGCCGCCTTTGCTGACGACCTCATTCTGACGGCC
>JAUCMO010000323.1:15000-25000 GCA_032399605.1 Melipona beecheii | reverse complement strand
TGAACGGCCGACGCGTCTTGCCAGACGACGTAGGAGCTAGACGTCTGCTTTCTCGCTTGAGTGAAGCGAGTGGCGCCGTTTCTCGCTTGAGTGAAGCGAGTGGCGAACCCTCGCTGCAGGAGCGACGCGTCTGGACGCGTTCGTCGTCAGAGCGACACTACCGGCTGAAGTTTTGTTGGTGTGACGCTGCTCGACCCGGGATCGCACCACCGGCTGGTTGTAACAAACTGTGTCGCGGCTCGACCCGAAGTCTCACGACTGTGCGTCACTTGAACGGCCGAAGCGACTGGCCAGACGCCGTCGGAGCTGCACGTCTGGCCGTTTCTCGCTGGAGTGACGCGAGTGGCGAACCCTCGCTGCAGGAGCGACGCGTCTGGACGCGTTCGTCGTCAGAGCGACACTACCGGCTGAAGTTTTGTAGGTGTGACGCTGCTCGACCCGGTGTCTGACGACTGGGCGTCACCTGAACGGCCGACGCGTCTTGCCAGACGACGTAGGAGCTAGACGTCTGGCCGTTTCTCGCTTGAGTGAAGCGAGTGGCGAACCCTCGCTGCAGGAGCGACGCGTCTGGACGCGTTCGTCGTCAGAGCGACACTACCGGCTGAAGTTTTGTTGGTGTGACGCTGCTCGACCCGGGATCGCACCACCGGCTGGTTGTAACAAACTGTGTCGCGGCTCGACCCGAAGTCTCACGACTGTGCGTCACTTGAACGGCCGAAGCGACTGGCCAGACGCCGTCGGAGCTGCACGTCTGGCCGTTTCTCGCTGGAGTGACGCGAGTGGCGAACCCTCGCTGCAGGAGCGACGCGTCTGGACGCGTTCGTCGTCAGAGCGACACTACCGGCTGAAGTTTTGTAGGTGTGACGCTGCTCGACCCGGTGTCTGACGACTGGGCGTCACCTGAACGGCCGACGCGTCTTGCCAGACGCCGTAGGAGCTAGACGTCTGGCCGTTTCTCGCGCGAGTGACGCGAGTGTCGAACTCTCGCCGGAGGAGTGACACGTCCGGACGCGTTCGTCGACGGAGCGACACTACCGGCTGAAGTTTTGTAGGTGTGACGCTGCTCGACCCGGGATCGCACCACCGGCTGGTTGTAACAAACTGTTTCGCGGCGCGACCCGAAGTCTCACGACTGTGCGTCACTTGAACGGCCGAAGCGACTGGCCGGACGCCGTCGGAGCTGCACGTCTGGCCGTTTCTCGCTTGAGTGACGCGAGTGGCGAACCCTCGCTGCTGGAGCGACGCGTCTGGACGCGTTCGTCGTCAGAGCGACACTACCGGCTGAAGTTTTGTAGGTGTGACGCTGCTCGACCCGGTGTCTCACGACTGGGCGTCACCTGAACGGCCGACGCGTCTTGCCAGACGCCGTAGGAGCTAGACGTCTGGCCGTTTCTCGCGCGAGTGACGCGAGTGTCGAACTCTCGCCGGAGGAGGGACACGTCCGGACGCGTTCGTCGACGGAGAGACACTACCGGCTGAAGTTTGTAGGATTGACGCTGCTCGAGCCTGAGTCGCACTACTTACCGGTTGTAACAAAGTGTGTCACGACTCGGCCCTGTGTCACGTCTGGCCCTACGAGTGACGCGACTGATGCCTTTTCCCCTATTTTTTTTAAACATTTGCTCTGATATCAATTCATTTTCCTTAATTGCCGTCTCTTTCACGATTTTTCTTAATTATTGGTCCATTCCGGTTCCTAGTTTTTTCACATTTTCTGCAAATTTCTTCGTCTCTCGTTTATTCGTTCCCATTTTCTTTCATTTGTTGTTCAATCGGTTCGTTGTTGCATCCACTTTGATGCTGGAATATTCTCATCCCTTGCCACGCTCATCGATGCGTAAACGTTTTTCGTCCATCTCCTCGCTTACCTTTCGTTTGGGCGGTTGCCGCTACGGTTTCGCACCGTATGCGCCCGGGCGCTTAGCCGCGCGGCGCCGCCGTGCCAGCCGCCCGTTCGGTATCTATAAGAGACACAACGGTCCGGACGGTTCGTGCGGAACAGTGTCGGGCGCGTGGCTATTCTACGACCTCGGTTGAGAAGCAGTTCACCGCTCCTCGGGAATCATTTCTCGACTGTTCTGTTCGTTCTTCTTCTTGGATTTTCTCTACACAGCGTTTGGCCGCGAGTCGGTGTCGTATGACCGAATGACTCTTATAGCGGCTGCGTCTCCCCTTGAGTCGGGAGGCTGGCGGCCTGTATGTACGTTAAACGTATGTACTTGCCCTAACGGAGCATCAATTTGTCAGACCCGAGTAAACGGGCTTTTCTAACATTGTCGAATTTTTCGCAACGTTGGCGTAGATTCGTTGTCTGCTTTTGCGGCACGTCTCTATGAATGTGATCGGAGGTAGAAATGTGACGAACGGACAGACTCCTGTTCGGTATGCCTGGCACGCACCCTGATACGCGCTTGACCGTATGGTTTCAATTGTCCAGCGTGAGTGGTTGATACGCGCTTCTAAGGTCTGGTCGACCAGCGCGAGGTGATACGTGCCTTACCGGCTCGAGGCCTTCCGTATAATAAGTGACGAATGAATTGTGACATGTCAGAATAATCGTCTCCTGCGTTTTTCCGAGATATTTTACTGGGAGGAAACGCATTGTTCGGAGAGATTGCTGTGAAAGTTGTCAATTTGAGTAAATTTTTATGAAAAAGCGTCTCGTCGTCGTGTCTTGGTGGTGCACGTACGACCGTGGACGGAATATGAAAATGTACACTTTGAAATTTGTCAAAGATCCCTGGTTGATCCTGCCAGTAGTCATATGCTTGTCTCAAAGATTAAGCCATGCATGTCTCAGTACAGGCTGAATTAAAGTGAAACCGCGAATGGCTCATTAAATCAGTTATGGTTTCTTAGATCGTACCCACATTTACTTGGATAACTGTGGTAATTCTAGAGCTAATACATGCAAACGAAGTTCCTCTCAGAGATGGGAGGAATGCTTTTATTAGATCAAAACCAATCGGTGGCGGATGGCTCGCTGTCCGTCCATCGTTTGCTTTGGTGACTCTGAATAACTTTATGCCGATCGCATGGTCATCTAGCACCGGCGACGCATCTTTCAAATGTCTGCCTTATCAACTGTCGATGGTAGGTTCTGCGCCTACCATGGTTGTAACGGGTAACGGGGAATCAGGGTTCGATTCCGGAGAGGGAGCCTGAGAAACAGCTACCACATCCAAGGAAGGCAGCAGGCGCGCAAATTACCCACTCCCGGCACGGGGAGGTAGTGACGAAAAAAAACGATACGGGACTCATCCGAGGCCCCGTAATCGGAATGAGTACACTTTAAATCCTTTAACGAGGACCAATTGGAGGGCAAGTCTGGTGCCAGCAGCCGCGGTAATTCCAGCTCCAATAGCGTATATTAAAGTTGTTGCGGTTAAAAAGCTCGTAGTTGAATCTGTGTGTCACAGTGTCGGTTCACCGCTCGCGGTGTTTAACTGGCATTATGTGATACGTCCTATCGGTGGGCTTAGCTCCTTGTGGGCGGTCCAACTAATCTCCCATCGCGGTGCTCTTCACTGAGTGTCGAGGTGGGCCGATACGTTTACTTTGAACAAATTAGAGTGCTTAAAGCAGGCTACCTTCGCCTGAATACTGTGTGCATGGAATAATGGAATAGGACCTCGGTTCTATTTTGTTGGTTTTCGGAGCCCCGAGGTAATGATTAATAGGGACAGATGGGGGCATTCGTATTGCGACGTTAGAGGTGAAATTCTTGGATCGTCGCAAGACGGACAGAAGCGAAAGCATTTGCCAAAAATGTTTTCATTAATCAAGAACGAAAGTTAGAGGTTCGAAGGCGATCAGATACCGCCCTAGTTCTAACCATAAACGATGCCAGCCAGCGATCCGCCGAAGTTCTTCAGATGACTCGGCGGGCAGCTTCCGGGAAACCAAAGCTTTTTGGGTTCCGGGGAAGTATGGTTGCAAAGCTGAAACTTAAAGGAATTGACGGAAGGGCACCACCAGGAGTGGAGCCTGCGGCTTAATTTGACTCAACACGGGAAACCTCACCAGGCCCGGACACCGGAAGGATTGACAGATTGATCTCTTTTCTTGATTCGGTGGGTGGTGGTGCATGGCCGTTCTTAGTTGGTGGAGCGATTTGTCTGGTTAATTCCGATAACGAACGAGACTCTAGCCTGCTAAATAGACGTAACTTATGGTATCTCGAAGGCCCCCGGCTTCGGTCGGTGGGTTTTTACTACCAACGTACAGACAAATCTTCTTAGAGGAACAGGCGGCTTCTAGCCGCACGAGATTGAGCAATAACAGGTCTGTGATGCCCTTAGATGTTCTGGGCCGCACGCGCGCTACACTGAAGGAATCAGCGTGTTTTCCCTGGCCGAAAGGCCCGGGTAACCCGCTGAACCTCCTTCGTGCTAGGGATTGGGGCTTGCAATTATTCCCCATGAACGAGGAATTCCCAGTAAGCGCGAGTCATAAGCTCGCGTTGATTACGTCCCTGCCCTTTGTACACACCGCCCGTCGCTACTACCGATTGAATGATTTAGTGAGGTCTTCGGACTGGTGCGCGGCCAGTGCCTCGGCATTGCCGATGTTACCGGGAAGATGACCAAACTTGATCATTTAGAGGAAGTAAAAGTCGTAACAAGGTTTCCGTAGGTGAACCTGCGGAAGGATCATTAACGAGTTAATAAACCAAAAGACTGCACGTCAATAATAATGATAATAATATAGTAATAATGAAACTGAATGAGGCATGAGAGGAGAACGTTAACGAAAGAATGAGAGAAAAAGAAAACAGATGTCGTCGCGAGACGATGTATTTGACAATGTTGAAAAACGGTCAAAGACCCGCGGAATCGACGGCTTACGTGCGGGGGTCCGTGGGACCTCCCGTCCGTCCTTCCGCTGGCAACTCGAACGGTCAAAGACCAGCGGAATCGACGGCTTACGTGCGGAGGTCCCTGAGACCTCCCGTCCGCCTTTACGCTGGCAAATACTGAGGAGAGTTACCTCCAGTCGTCGAAGTACGAAGAGATGGTGCGCTTCTCTTGCTCTCTCGATGATCGGGACGAACTTTGTCGAAGCGAATCGCACGTCCATACGGACGGATAGATAGATAGATAGATAAATAAATAAATAAATAAATAAATTGAATTAATGAATGAATGAATACGAAATACGTCCAAAACGTCGCGTATAAGTAAATACGAAATACGTCCAAAACGTCGAAGTGTTGTTGACCGAGACTTCGGATGCGTCCGAGAGTCACGAAAACCCGTGATGAGAGGACTTTGATGTTGCACCCTCTTTGACTTCGCACGCTCTGAGTGCGTCTGCTCTTCTATCGGAAACTGCAACGGGATATATAAGTCCGGAGGACCTGCCCTTTCGGATCGAACTGCTGGCTCTCGAAGAGCTGCCTACCCATCGGGCCTGTGTCCTTCGTCGATTGCAGAAAGATGTTCGAACGATCGGAGCCACGCTCGATACGTGGCTCTCCGGGTAACCTGGAACCAAATGTTGCAACGTGTGGAATGTGCGCCCGTTTCGTCGCTTCTCGTCGAGACTTTGGTCGAAAATTCCTTCGCTCGGAGGTGGACCGGCTGTGCAGCCCCCCCCTTTTCGAACGCCAACTTTTTTTCTCGAAAGACATCTCTTTCGGGGTTTTCGGGCCGGCTGTGCGTCCTCGATCGAACTACCTCGAACGTCACCGTTCGATGAAAGCGCACGGGCCAGCCACGGCGCAATGGTTCGCGAGATTGTGCGTAGAACAGGATTCAGTAACGGACGAATCACTTCCCGTCGTTTCCTTACGTTCCGCGATTCTCGTTGGTTATTTTAAATGAACTTTACGCCCGTCCGTCGTCGTTGACGGATTTCGTCTCGAACACACTCTTGTGTCGTCAATCGCAACCGCGTCTGCGGTGTGCGTGTATGGCGACGCCCGCACCTTCGTTTGCCCGTTGGGCGATGGTGTCGGGTCTCGGCTTCTCTTTCGAACCGAGTATATCCGAGTACTTAAGAATTTATGCCAACAGTAATGAATATACGATTACCCTGAACGGTGGATCACTTGGCTCGTGGGTCGATGAAGAACGCAGCTAATTGCGCGTCAACGTGTGAACTGCAGGACACATGAACATCGACATTTCGAACGCACATTGCGGTCCACGGATACAATTCCTGGACCACGCCTGGCTGAGGGTCGTTCACGTAACCCAAATACTGCTTGCGTTTGCGTTTCGTTGCCTCTCAAGTGTCTCGATCGTGCACGCCTCTCGAAATTCCCGCCGTCGCTCGTGAAGAGCGTTTCCGAGTCGGACGCCAAGAGGGTGACGATACGAGAGCCGCCGAGAGAACGACTCGCGACGTACGAGCGACTGTTGGACGCTCGTCGGAGTAGCGCGCGGTCGTGCTGAAACTGCCAAGTCTCGCGCACGAATTCAAGTCCGCGTCCCCGACGTCGTCTGAAACGAACGTTGAACCAATTTTTTGCGAGACTGAGAGAAATGAATAAAAAAAGGGGGGGGAAAAAAAAGAAGAAAAAAAAAAAAAAAAAAAAAAAAAAATGGGAAAGTCACCGTCCACGGTGTGCGATGTTTGTCAATCGTACAGCCCCAGAGATCGGAATGCCCACTCCGTCTCTTCCAACGAGTGTTATTCTACTACTATGGCGCAACAGGACCGTCACATCGACGAGTAGAGAGAACTGCCACGACATACAGCCCGTCGAACCGGGCACGCTCGCGCAATGTCTTCGAACGCTGGCGATCGTGAACGCAGTGTGCGGAGATCTGAGAGGAACGTGTATTGCTGCCGGGATGTTACAGTATCCCGCTCTGCGTTTTCTCTTTGCCCGCCCGTCCGATCCCAATTTACGACGTTCGTTGCTGAACTACAGCAAAGCGTCTGCGAAAGAGCGCGTGTCTCCGACTGTCGAAAGGTGTGGCAACGTTTCACGAACCGGCGATGTGCACGTGCGTCCGTAAATGCGTTCGGAGATCGAACTATTGAAAAACACTTGACGGAGCGGGATCGTTGAAGAGGACGAGTACGCATCTCCTTTGGCGAGGCTCGATTTACCATGGCAACGTCGCTCCGGAGGAGCGCTTGGTTTCGGTCACCCCATGCCTCATCCCAACTTTCGTTGTTCTATCGCTGGACCGCGCATCCTAAGCCGGTCGTCCAGTCCCGGAACGAACGGCTCGTCTGCAACTCCCTTGCGTGAGTTCCCCGTTTTTCGGTTCTCGAAACTCGCGTGGAACCGCGGAGTTTGCCACTCAGAGCCGCAGCAGAGGACGGACGTTAATATCCGACAGTTGGATGTCTTGCGTGAGTCTCGGCTCGAACATGGTGTACGACTGAGGAGGTGGGAAAAAGAAGGGCACTTTGGAGCGGTGTTTAAGGCTCCATGCGAACTTCGTTTCCGGTACTTTCTCCCGTTTTCTCCCGACCTTCGTCGTTTACATATATATACATACACATTATACACCTGGAACGAAACGAAAAATGAGAAACGAGACTGAGAGAGCAGCACATTCGTCTGCTTATACGGGACTTTGAGCCGGATGCTGCGACACGCGAGTCGGATGTATGGAGTGCTCACGCTCGACGGGGTTCACGCTGTTGCGCTGTTGTCACGCCTCTCGCTGAGCAATACCCCGACCGTTCGTAGGTGCGACGATTCGCACGCCCCGCCTGCCCGAACGAATCGAACTCGAACTCTAGCTGGAACGAACTCGAAAAACGATGAGTCTCGGTCGGTCGATCGATCGATCGATCGGACGATCGTTGAGGGGAAAACGTATTGTTCGTTTTCTTTCTTGAACGGGGAAAAAAGAGATATAGTATCGGACAGAAGGGTTCCCCTGCTGTTCGATTTTTTCTTTTTCCTTTTTTTTTTTTTTTTCCTTTAAGCCTTTTTTTTTTCACATTTTCTCTCGCGCTGTATCACGACGATTCTCGCAAATAACGCCACGAATGTATGTTCGTGTTGTACGTAATGACGACCTCAGAGTAGGCGAGATTACCCGCTGAATTTAAGCATATTACTAAGCGGAGGAAAAGAAACTAACAAGGATTTCCCTAGTAGCGGCGAGCGAACAGGAATTAGCCCAGCACTGAATCCCGCGGTACCGCCGCTGGGAAATGTAGTGTTCGGGAGGATCCGATTATCCCGTGATGTCGAACTGCGTCCAAGTCCATCTTGAATGGGGCCATTTACCCGCAGAGGGTGCCAGGCCCGTAGCGACCGGTGCGCATTTCGGGAGGATCTCTCCTTAGAGTCGGGTTGCTTGAGAGTGCAGCCCTAAAGTGGGTGGTAAACTCCATCTAAGGCTAAATACGACCACGAGACCGATAGCGAACAAGTACCGTGAGGGAAAGTTGAAAAGAACTTTGAAGAGAGAGTTCAAGAGTACGTGAAACCGTTCAGGGGTAAACCTGAGAAACCCAAAAGATCGAATGGGGAGATTCATCGTCGACGGCGCTGGCTGCCGTTGGTGCGCGATGCTCCGGGTGGGCCCACGTGGTTCCATTAGCGAGGGCACGCCATCTTCGGATCGAACGTTCCGGCGTCGTAGTCGTGCACTTCTCCCCTAGTAGGACGTCGCGACCCGTTGTGTGTCGGTCTACGGCCCGGGTGGGCGCCTGTCGCGTCGTTTCGGCGCACGCGGCAGACCCTCGGACGCCCGGCCGGCTGCACGACGGTACACTCACGGTATCGGGCCGCAACCGATCCATTCTCGAATGTATTTGCGTCCGTCCCGCCGCAAGCTCGGTCAGTTCTTACCCGGAGGTACGGACCCGGTGCCGTCCCCGGCCTGGCCAGCTGCTAGCAGGCGACGAACTAGGACTGGCCAAACCTCAGATTACCGGTCGGCGACGCTATTGCTTTGGGTACTCTCAGGACCCGTCTTGAAACACGGACCAAGGAGTCTAACATGTGCGCGAGTCATTGGGACGCATAAACCTAAAGGCGAAATGAAAGTGAAAGTCGGCCTTCGCGCCGATCGAGGGAGGATGGGCCGCGTAACCTATGCGGCCTCGCACTCCCGGGCGTCTCGTTCTCATTGCGAGAGGAGGCGCACCTAGAGCGTACACGTTGGGACCCGAAAGATGGTGAACTATGCCTGGTCAGGACGAAGTCAGGGGAAACCCTGATGGAGGTCCGTAGCGATTCTGACGTGCAAATCGATCGTCGGAACTGGGTATAGGGGCGAAAGACTAATCGAACCATCTAGTAGCTGGTTCCCTCCGAAGTTTCCCTCAGGATAGCTGGCACTCGACAGTTTCTCAGCGAAACGCGTGCGAGTTTCATCTGGTAAAGCGAATGATTAGAGGCCTTGGGGCCGAAACGACCTCAACCTATTCTCAAACTTTAAATGGGTGAGATCTCTGGCTTGCTTGAAACATGAAGCCACGAGATTTTGAATCAGAGTGCCAAGTGGGCCAATTTTGGTAAGCAGAACTGGCGCTGTGGGATGAACCAAACGCAGAGTTAAGGCGCCTAAGTCGACGCTTATGGGATACCATGAAAGGCGTTGGTTGCTTAAGACAGCAGGACGGTGGCCATGGAAGTCGAATCCGCTAAGGAGTGTGTAACAACTCACCTGCCGAAGCAACTAGCCCTGAAAATGGATGGCGCTGAAGCGTCGCGCCTATACTCCGCCGTCAGTGGCAAGTGGGGGGTAGCGAGTCTCGCCCTCGGGTTTGACCGGCCTTCATGAAGCCCCCTGACGAGTAGGAGGGTCGCGGCGGTGTGCGCAGAAGGGTCTGGGCGTGAGCCTGCCTGGAGCCGCCGTCGGTGCAGATCTTGGTGGTAGTAGCAAATACTCCAGCGAGGCCCTGGAGGACTGACGTGGAGAAGGGTTTCGTGTGAACAGCCGTTGCACACGAGTCAGTCGATCCTAAGCCCTAAGAGAAATCCTATGCAGATGAGGTGTCTATATATCATGATCGAAGATGCTAAAACACACCCATTGGGCGAAAGGGAATCCGGTTCCTATTCCGGAACCCGGCA
>JAUCMO010000323.1:0-10000 GCA_032399605.1 Melipona beecheii | reverse complement strand
TGAACGGCCGACGCGTCTTGCCAGACGACGTAGGGAGCTAGACGTCTGGCCGTTTCTGGCCGTTTCGCTTGAGTGAAGCGAGTGGCGAACCCTCGCTGCAGGAGCGACGCGTCTGGACGCGTTCGTCGTCAGAGCGACACTACCGGCTGAAGTTTTGTTGGTGTGACGCTGCTCGACCCGGGATCGCACCACCGGCTGGTTGTAACAAACTGTGTCGCGGCTCGACCCGAAGTCTCACGACTGTGCGTCACTTGAACGGCCGAAGCGACTGGCCAGACGCCGTCGGAGCTGCACGTCTGGCCGTTTCTCGCTGGAGTGACGCGAGTGGCGAACCCTCGCTGCAGGAGCGACGCGTCTGGACGCGTTCGTCGTCAGAGCGACACTACCGGCTGAAGTTTTGTAGGTGTGACGCTGCTCGACCCGGTGTCGACGACTGGGCGTCACCTGAACGGCCGACGCGTCTTGCCAGACGACGTAGGAGCTAGACGTCTGGCCGTTTCTCGCTTGAGTGAAGCGAGTGGCGAACCCTCGCTGCAGGAGCGACGCGTCTGGACGCGTTCGTCGTCAGAGCGACACTACCGGCTGAAGTTTTGTTGGTGTGACGCTGCTCGACCCGGGATCGCACCACCGGCTGGTTGTAACAAACTGTGTCGCGGCTCGACCCGAAGTCTCACGACTGCGTCGTCACTTGAACGGCCGAAGCGACTGGCCAGACGCCGTCGGAGCTGCACGTCTGGCCGTTTCTCGCTGGAGTGACGCGAGTGGCGAACCCTCGCTGCAGGAGCGACGCGTCTGGACGCGTTCGTCGTCAGAGCGACACTACCGGCTGAAGTTTTGTAGGTGTGACGCTGCTCGACCCGGTGTCTGACGACTGGGCGTCACCTGAACGGCCGACGCGTCTTGCCAGACGACGTAGGAGCTAGACGTCTGGCCGTTTCTCGCTTGAGTGAAGCGAGTGGCGAACCCTCGCTGCAGGAGCGACGCGTCTGGACGCGTTCGTCGTCAGAGCGACACTACCGGCTGAAGTTTTGTTGGTGTGACGCTGCTCGACCCGGGATCGCACCACCGGCTGGTTGTAACAAACTGTGTCGCGGCTCGACCCGAAGTCTCACGACTGTGCGTCACTTGAACGGCCGAAGCGACTGGCCAGACGCCGTCGGAGCTGCACGTCTGGCCGTTTCTCGCTGGAGTGACGCGAGTGGCGAACCCTCGCTGCAGGAGCGACGCGTCTGGACGCGTTCGTCGTCAGAGCGACACTACCGGCTGAAGTTTTGTAGGTGTGACGCTGCTCGACCCGGTGTCTGACGACTGGGCGTCACCTGAACGGCCGACGCGTCTTGCCAGACGACGTAGGAGCTAGACGTCTGGCCGTTTCTCGCTTGAGTGAAGCGAGTGGCGAACCCTCGCTGCAGGAGCGACGCGTCTGGACGCGTTCGTCGTCAGAGCGACACTACCGGCTGAAGTTTTGTTGGTGTGACGCTGCTCGACCCGGGATCGCACCACCGGCTGGTTGTAACAAACTGTGTCGCGGCTCGACCCGAAGTCTCACGACTGTGCGTCACTTGAACGGCCGAAGCGACTGGCCACTGGCCAGACAGCCGTCGGAGCTGCACGTCTGGCCGCCGTCGGAGCTGCACGTCTGGCCGTTTCTCGCTGGAGTGACGCGAGTGGCGAACCCTCGCTGCAGGAGCGACGCGCGTCTGGACGCGTTCGTCGTCAGAGCGACACTACCGGCTGAAGTTTTGTAGGTGTGACGCTGCTCGACCCGGTGTCTGACGACTGGGCGTCACCTGAACGGCCGACGCGTCTTGCCAGACGCCGTAGGAGCTAGACGTCTGGCCGTTTCTCGCGCGAGTGACGCGAGTGTCGAACTCTCGCCGGAGGAGTGACACGTCCGGACGCGTTCGTCGACGGAGCGACACTACCGGCTGAAGTTTTGTAGGTGTGACGCTGCTCGACCCGGGATCGCACCACCGGCTGGTTGTAACAAACTGTTTCGCGGCGCGACCCGAAGTCTCACGACTGTGCGTCACTTGAACGGCCGAAGCGACTGGCCGGACGCCGTCGGAGCTGCACGTCTGGCCGTTTCTCGCTTGAGTGACGCGAGTGGCGAACCCTCGCTGCTGGAGCGACGCGTCTGGACGCGTTCGTCGTCAGAGCGACACTACCGGCTGAAGTTTTGTAGGTGTGACGCTGCTCGACCCGGTGTCTCACGACTGGGCGTCACCTGAACGGCCGACGCGTCTTGCCAGACGCCGTAGGAGCTAGACGTCTGGCCGTTTCTCGCGCGAGTGACGCGAGTGTCGAACTCTCGCCGGAGGAGGGACACGTCCGGACGCGTTCGTCGACGGAGAGACACTACCGGCTGAAGTTTGTAGGATTGACGCTGCTCGAGCCTGAGTCGCACTACTTACCGGTTGTAACAAAGTGTGTCACGACTCGGCCCTGTGTCACACGTCTGGCCCTACGAGTGACGCGACTGATGCCTTTTCCCCTATTTTTTTTTTAACATTTGCTCTGATATCAATTCATTTTCCTTAATTGCCGTCTCTTTCACGATTTTTTTTTTAATTATTGGTCCATTCCGGTTCCTAGTTTTTTCACATTTTCTGCAAAATTCTTCGTCTCTCGTTTATTCGTTCCCATTTTCTTTCATTTGTTGTTCAATCGGTTCGTTGTTGCATCCACTTTGATGCTGGAATATTCTCATCCCTTGCCACGCTCATCGATGCGTAAACGTTTTTCGTCCATCTCCTCGCTTACCTTTCGTTTGGGCGGTTGCCGCTACGGTTTCGCACCGTATGCGCCCGGGCGCTTAGCCGCGCGGCGCCGCCGTGCCAGCCGCCCGTTCGGTATCTATAAGAGACACAACGGTCCGGACGGTTCGTGCGGAACAGTGTCGGGCGCGTGGCTATTCTACGACCTCGGTTGAGAAGCAGTTCACCGCTCCTCGGGAATCATTTCTCGACTGTTCTGTTCGTTCTTCTTCTTGGATTTTCTCTACACAGCGTTTGGCCGCGAGTCGGTGTCGTATGACCGAATGACTCTTATAGCGGCTGCGTCTCCCCTGAGTCGGGAGGCTGGCGGCCTGTATGTACGTTAAACGTATGTACTTGCCTAACGGAGCATCAATTTGTCAGACCCGAGTAAACGGGCTTTTCTAACATTGTCGAATTTTTTCGCAACGTTGGCGTAGATTCGTTGTCTGCTTTTGCGGCACGTCTCTATGAATGTGATCGGAGGTAGAAATGTGACGAACGGACAGACTCCTGTTCGGTATGCCTGGCACGCACCCTGATACGCGCTTGACCGTATGGTTTCAATTGTCCAGCGTGAGTGGTTGATACGCGCTTCTAAGGTCTGGTCGACCAGCGCGAGGTGATACGTGCCTTACCGGCTCGAGGCCTTCCGTATAATAAGTGACGAATGAATTGTGACATGTCAGAATAATCGTCTCCTGCGTTTTTCCGAGATATTTTACTGGGAGGAAACGCATTGTTCGGAGAGATTGCTGTGAAAGTTGTCAATTTGAGTAAATTTTTATGAAAAAAGCGTCTCGTCGTCGTGTCTTGGTGGTGCACGTACGACCGTGGACGGAATATGAAAATGTACACTTTGAAATTTGTCAAAGATCCCTGGTTGATCCTGCCAGTAGTCATATGCTTGTCTCAAAGATTAAGCCATGCATGTCTCAGTACAGGCTGAATTAAAGTGAAACCGCGAATGGCTCATTAAATCAGTTATGGTTTCTTAGATCGTACCCACATTTACTTGGATAACTGTGGTAATTCTAGAGCTAATACATGCAAACGAAGTTCCTCTCAGAGATGGGAGGAATGCTTTTATTAGATCAAAACCAATCGGTGGCGGATGGCTCGCTGTCCGTCCATCGTTTGCTTTGGTGACTCTGAATAACTTTATGCCGATCGCATGGTCATCTAGCACCGGCGACGCATCTTTCAAATGTCTGCCTTATCAACTGTCGATGGTAGGTTCTGCGCCTACCATGGTTGTAACGGGTAACGGGGAATCAGGGTTCGATTCCGGAGAGGGAGCCTGAGAAACAGCTACCACATCCAAGGAAGGCAGCAGGCGCGCAAATTACCCACTCCCGGCACGGGGAGGTAGTGACGAAAAAAAACGACGATACGGGACTCATCCGAGGCCCCGTAATCGGAATGAGTACACTTTAAATCCTTTAACGAGGACCAATTGGAGGGCAAGTCTGGTGCCAGCAGCCGCGGTAATTCCAGCTCCAATAGCGTATATTAAAGTTGTTGCGGTTAAAAAGCTCGTAGTTGAATCTGTGTGTCACAGTGTCGGTTCACCGCTCGCGGTGTTTAACTGGCATTATGTGATACGTCCTATCGGTGGGCTTAGCTCCTTGTGGGCGGTCCAACTAATCTCCCATCGCGGTGCTCTTCACTGAGTGTCGAGGTGGGCCGATACGTTTACTTTGAACAAATTAGAGTGCTTAAAGCAGGCTACCTTCGCCTGAATACTGTGTGCATGGAATAATGGAATAGGACCTCGGTTCTATTTTGTTGGTTTTCGGAGCCCCGAGGTAATGATTAATAGGGACAGATGGGGGCATTCGTATTGCGACGTTAGAGGTGAAATTCTTGGATCGTCGCAAGACGGACAGAAGCGAAAGCATTTGCCAAAAATGTTTTCATTAATCAAGAACGAAAGTTAGAGGTTCGAAGGCGATCAGATACCGCCCTAGTTCTAACCATAAACGATGCCAGCCAGCGATCCGCCGAAGTTCTTCAGATGACTCGGCGGGCAGCTTCCGGGAAACCAAAGCTTTTGGGTTCCGGGGGAAGTATGGTTGCAAAGCTGAAACTTAAAGGAATTGACGGAAGGGCACCACCAGGAGTGGAGCCTGCGGCTTAATTTGACTCAACACGGGAAACCTCACCAGGCCCGGACACCGGAAGGATTGACAGATTGATAGCTCTTTCTTGATTCGGTGGGTGGTGGTGCATGGCCGTTCTTAGTTGGTGGAGCGATTTGTCTGGTTAATTCCGATAACGAACGAGACTCTAGCCTGCTAAATAGACGTAACTTATGGTATCTCGAAGGCCCCCGGCTTCGGTCGGTGGGTTTTTACTACCAACGTACAGACAAATCTTCTTAGAGGAACAGGCGGCTTCTAGCCGCACGAGATTGAGCAATAACAGGTCTGTGATGCCCTTAGATGTTCTGGGCCGCACGCGCGCTACACTGAAGGAATCAGCGTGTTTTCCCTGGCCGAAAGGCCCGGGTAACCCGCTGAACCTCCTTCGTGCTAGGGATTGGGGCTTGCAATTATTCCCCATGAACGAGGAATTCCCAGTAAGCGCGAGTCATAAGCTCGCGTTGATTACGTCCCTGCCCTTTGTACACACCGCCCGTCGCTACTACCGATTGAATGATTTAGTGAGGTCTTCGGACTGGTGCGCGGCCAGTGCCTCGGCATTGCCGATGTTACCGGGAAGATGACCAAACTTGATCATTTAGAGGAAGTAAAAGTCGTAACAAGGTTTCCGTAGGTGAACCTGCGGAAGGATCATTAACGAGTTAATAAACCAAAAGACTGCACGTCAATAATAATGATAATAATATAGTAATAATGAAACTGAATGAGGCATGAGAGGAGAACGTTAACGAAAGAATGAGAGAAAAAAAGAAACAGATGTCGTCGCGAGACGATGTATTTGACAATGTTGAAAAACGGTCAAAGACCCGCGGAATCGACGGCTTACGTGCGGGGGTCCGTGGGACCTCCCGTCCGTCCTTCCGCTGGCAACTCGAACGGTCAAAGACCAGCGGAATCGACGGCTTACGTGCGGAGGTCCCTGAGACCTCCCGTCCGCCTTTACGCTGGCAAATACTGAGGAGAGTTACCTCCAGTCGTCGAAGTACGAAGAGATGGTGCGCTTCTCTTGCTCTCTCGATGATCGGGACGAACTTGTCGAAGCGAATCGCACGTCCATACGGACGGATAGATAGATAGATAGATAAATAAATAAATAAATAAATAAATTGAATTAATGAATGAATGAATACGAAATACGTCCAAAACGTCGCGTATAAGTAAATACGAAATACGTCCAAAACGTCGAAGTGTTGTTGACCGAGACTTCGGATGCGTCCGAGAGTCACGAAAACCCGTGATGAGAGGACTTTGATGTTGCACCCTCTTTGACTTCGCACGCTCTGAGTGCGTCTGCTCTTCTATCGGAAACTGCAACGGGATATATAAGTCCGGAGGACCTGCCCTTTCGGATCGAACTGCTGGCTCTCGAAGAGCTGCCTACCCATCGGGCCTGTGTCCTTCGTCGATTGCAGAAAGATGTTCGAACGATCGGAGCCACGCTCGATACGTGGCTCTCCGGGTAACCTGGAACCAAATGTTGCAACGTGTGGAATGTGCGCCCGTTTCGTCGCTTCTCGTCGAGACTTTGGTCGAAAATTCCTTCGCTCGGAGGTGGACCGGCTGTGCAGCCCCCTTTTCTCGAACGCCAACTTTTTTTTCTCGAAAGACATCTCTTTCGGGGTTTTCGGGCCGGCTGTGCGTCCTCGATCGAACTACCTCGAACGTCACCGTTCGATGAAAGCGCACGGGCCAGCCACGGCGCAATGGTTCGCGAGATTGTGCGTAGAACAGGATTCAGTAACGGACGAATCACTTCCCGTCGTTTCCTTACGTTCCGCGATTCTCGTTGGTTATTTTAAATGAACTTTACGCCCGTCCGTCGTCGTTGACGGATTTCGTCTCGAACACACTCTTGTGTCGTCAATCGCAACCGCGTCTGCGGTGTGCGTGTATGGCGACGCCCGCACCTTCGTTTGCCCGTTGGGCGATGGTGTCGGGTCTCGGCTTCTCTTTCGAACCGAGTATATCCGAGTACTTAAGAATTTATGCCAACAGTAATGAATATACGATTACCCTGAACGGTGGATCACTTGGCTCGTGGGTCGATGAAGAACGCAGCTAATTGCGCGTCAACGTGTGAACTGCAGGACACATGAACATCGACATTTCGAACGCACATTGCGGTCCACGGATACAATTCCTGGACCACGCCTGGCTGAGGGTCGTTCACGTAACCCAAATACTGCTTGCGTTTGCGTTTCGTTGCCTCTCAAGTGTCTCGATCGTGCACGCCTCTCGAAATTCCCGCCGTCGCTCGTGAAGAGCGTTTCCGAGTCGGACGCCAAGAGGGTGACGATACGAGAGCCGCCGAGAGAACGACTCGCGACGTACGAGCGACTGTTGGACGCTCGTCGGAGTAGCGCGCGGTCGTGCTGAAACTGCCAAGTCTCGCGCACGAATTCAAGTCCGCGTCCCCGACGTCGTCTGAAACGAACGTTGAACCAATTTTTTGCGAGACTGAGAGAAATGAATAAAAAAAGGGGGGAAAAAAAAAGGAAGAAGAAAAAAAAAAAAAAAAAAAAAAAAATGGAAAGTCACCGTCCACGGTGTGCGATGTTTGTCAATCGTACAGCCCCAGAGATCGGAATGCCCACTCCGTCTCTTCCAACGAGTGTTATTCTACTACTATGGCGCAACAGGACCGTCACATCGACGAGTAGAGAGAACTGCCACGACATACAGCCCGTCGAACCCGGGCACGCTCGCGCAATGTCTTCGAACGCTGGCGATCGTGAACGCAGTGTGCGGAGATCTGAGAGGAACGTGTATTGCTGCCGGGATGTTACAGTATCCCGCTCTGCGTTTTCTCTTTGCCCGCCCGTCCGATCCCAATTTACGACGTTCGTTGCTGAACTACAGCAAAGCGTCTGCGAAAGAGCGCGTGTCTCCGACTGTCGAAAGGTGTGGCAACGTTTCACGAACCGGCGATGTGCACGTGCGTCCGTAAATGCGTTCGGAGATCGAACTATTGAAAAACACTTGACGGAGCGGGATCGTTGAAGAGGACGAGTACGCATCTCCTTTGGCGAGGCTCGATTACCATGGCAACGTCGCTCCGGAGGAGCGCTTGGTTTCGGTCACCCCATGCCTCATCCCAACTTTCGTTGTTCTATCGCTGGACCGCGCATCCTAAGCCGGTCGTCCAGTCCCGGAACGAACGGCTCGTCTGCAACTCCCTTGCGTGAGTTCTCGGTTCTCGAAACTCGCGTGGAACCGCGGAGTTTGCCACTCAGAGCCGCAGCAGAGGACGGACGTTAATATCCGACAGTTGGATGTCTTGCGTGAGTCTCGGCTCGAACATGGTGTACGACTGAGGAGGTGGGAAAGAAGAGGCACTTTGGAGCGGTGTTTAAGGCTCCATGCGAACTTCGTTTCCGGTACTTTCTCCCGTTTTCTCCCGACCTTCGTCGTTTACATATATATACATACACATTATACACCTGGAACGAAACGAAAAATGAGAAACGAGACTGAGAGAGCAGCACATTCGTCTGCTTATACGGGACTTTGAGCCGGATGCTGCGACACGCGAGTCGGATGTATGGAGTGCTCACGCTCGACGGGGTTCACGCTGTTGCGCTGTTGTCACGCCTCTCGCTGAGCAATACCCCGACCGTTCGTAGGTGCGACGATTCGCACGCCCCGCCTGCCCGAACGAATCGAACTCGAACTCTAGCTGGAACGAACTCGAAAAACGATGAGTCTCGGTCGGTCGATCGATCGATCGATCGGACGATCGTTGAGGGGAAAACGTATTGTTCGTTTTCTTTCTTGAACGGGGAAAAAGAGATATAGTATCGGACAGAAGGGTTCCCCCTGCTGTTCGATTTTTTCTTTTTCCTTTTTTTTTTTTTTTCTTCCTTTAAGCCTTTTTTCACGCATTTTCTCTCGCGCTGTATCACGACGATTCTCGCAAATAACGCCACGAATGTATGTTCGTGTTGTACGTAATGACGACCTCAGAGTAGGCGAGATTACCCGCTGAATTTAAGCATATTACTAAGCGGAGGAAAAGAAACTAACAAGGATTTCCCTAGTAGCGGCGAGCGAACAGGAATTAGCCCAGCACTGAATCCCGCGGTACCGCCGCTGGGAAATGTAGTGTTCGGGAGGATCCGATTATCCCGTGATGTCGAACTGCGTCCAAGTCCATCTTGAATGGGGCCATTTACCCGCAGAGGGTGCCAGGCGTAGCGACCGGTGCGCATTTCGGGAGGATCTCTCCTTAGAGTCGGGTTGCTTGAGAGTGCAGCCCTAAGTGGGTGGTAAACTCCATCTAAGGCTAAATACGACCACGAGACCGATAGCGAACAAGTACCGTGAGGGAAAGTTGAAAAGAACTTTGAAGAGAGAGTTCAAGAGTACGTGAAACCGTTCAGGGGTAAACCTGAGAAACCCAAAAGATCGAATGGGGAGATTCATCGTCGACGGCGCTGGCTGCCGTTGGTGCGCGATGCTCCGGGTGGGCCCACGTGGTTCCATTAGCGAGGGCACGCCATCTTCGGATCGAACGTTCCGGCGTCGTAGTCGTGCACTTCTCCCCTAGTAGGACGTCGCGACCCGTTGTGTGTCGGTCTACGGCCCGGGTGGGCGCCTGTCGCGTCGTTTCGGCGCACGCGCGGCAGACCCTCGGACGCCCGGCCGGCTGCACGACGGTACACTCACGGTATCGGGCCGCAACCGATCCATTCTCGAATGTATTTGCGTCCGTCCCGCCGCAAGCTCGGTCAGTTCTTACCCGGAGGTACGGACCCGGTGCCGTCCCCGGGCCTGGCCAGCTGCTAGCAGGCGACGAACTAGGACTGGCCAAACCTCAGATTACCGGTCGGCGACGCTATTGCTTTGGGTACTCTCAGGACCCGTCTTGAAACACGGACCAAGGAGTCTAACATGTGCGCGAGTCATTGGGACGCATAAACCTAAAGGCGAAATGAAAGTGAAAGTCGGCCTTCGCGCCGATCGAGGGAGGATGGGCCGCGTAACCTATGCGGCCTCGCACTCCCGGGGCGTCTCGTTCTCATTGCGAGAGGAGGCGCACCTAGAGCGTACACGTTGGGACCCGAAAGATGGTGAACTATG
>JAUCMO010000322.1:0-11931 GCA_032399605.1 Melipona beecheii | reverse complement strand
TTTCTACAGTCATAATCAATCAGGAAGTGATTGACGGACATGATACAGATTCGTTAGATGAGAACAATACATCCGAACAACGTTTGAAAACTCGATTTTGAAGGCCGGAATCAGTATTACGCCTGCAATTTTAGTTTCGATGATTGTTTCCAACTCAGATTGGACTCGAGAAGGAAATAACGTCGTCATGAACGATTGCGACGGTCATTATCAATCAGGAAGTGATTGACGGACATGACAGATCTGTTAGATGAGAATAATACATCCGAACAACGTTTGAAAACTGGATTTTGAAGGCCGAAATCATTATTACGCCTGCAATTCTTAGTTTCGATGGTTGTTTCAACTGAGATTGACTCCGGAGAAGGAAATAACGTCGTCATGAACGATTTACGGTCATAATCAATCAGGAAGTGATTGACGGACATGACAGATCTGTTAGATGAGAACAATACATCCGAACAACGTTTGAAAACTCGATTTTGAAGGCCGAAATCATTATTACGCCTGCAATTTTAGTTTCGATGGTTGTTTCAACTGAGATTGACTCCGGAGAAGGAAATAACGTCGTCATGAACGATTGCGACGGTCATTAATCTATCAGGAAGTGATTGACGGATATGACAGATCCGTTAGATGAGAATAATACATCCGAACAACGTTTGAAAACTCGATTTTGAAGGCCGGAATCATTATTACGCCTGCAATTTTAGTTTCGATGGATTGTTTCCAACTGAGATTGGACTCGGAGAAGGAAATAACGTCGTCATGAACGATTGCGACGGTCATTATCAATCAGGAAGTGATTGACGGACATGACAGATCTGTTAGATGAGAACAATACATCCGAACAACGTTTGAAAACTCGATTTTGAAGGCCGAAATCATTATTACGCCCGCAATTCTTAGTTTCGATGATTGTTTCAACTGAGATTGAATCCGGAGAAGGAAATAACGTCGTCATGAACTATTTCATAGTCATAATCAATCAGGAAGATTGACGGACACGACAGATTCGTTAGATGAGAATAATACATCCGAACAACGTTTGAAAACTGGATTTTGAAGGCCGAATCATTATTACGCCTCCGCAATTTTTAGTTTCGATGGTTGTTTCAACTGAGATTGACTCCGGAGAAGGAAATAACGTCGTCATGAACGATTGCGACGGTCATTGAAAGTGATTGACGGACATGATAGATCTGTTAGATGATAAAAAATACATCCGAACAACGTTTGAAAACTGGATTTTGAAGGCCGAAATCATTATTACGCCTGCAATTCTTTTTGTTTCGATGATTGTTTCCAACTGAGATTGAATCCGGAGAAGGAAATAACGTCGTCATGAACTATTTACAGTCATAATCAATCAGGAAGTGATTGACGGACATGACAGATCTGTTAGATGAGAACAATACATCCGAACAACGTTTGAAAAACTGATTTTGAAGGCCGAAATCATTATTACGCCTGCAATTTTAGTTTCGATGATTGTTTCAACTGAGATTGACTCGAGAAGGAAATAACGTCGTCATGAACGATTGCGACGGTCATTATCAATCAGGGAAGTGATTGACGGACATGACAGATCTGTTAGATGAGAACAATACATCCGAACAACGTTTGAAAAACCTGATTTAGAAGGCCGAAACATTATTACGCCTAATTTTAGTTTAGATGATTGTTTCAACTGAGATTGGACCCGGAGAAGGAAATAACGTCGTCATGAACGATTGCGACGGTCATTATCAATCAGGAAGCGCGATTGACGGACATGACAGATCTGTTAGATGAGAATAATACATCCGAACAACGTTTGAAAAATCTCGATTTTGAAGGCCGAAATCATTATTACGCCTGCAATTCTTAGTTTCGATGATTGTTTCAACTGAGATTGGACTCCGGAGAAGGAAATAACGTCGTCATGAACGATTTCTACGGTCATAATCAATCAGGAAGTGATTGACGGACATGACAGATCTGTTAGATGAGAACAATACATCCGAACAACGTTTGAAAACTGATTTTTAAGGCCGAAATCATTATTACGCCTGCAAATTTTAGTTTCGATGGTTGTTTCAACTGAGATTGAATCCGAGAAGGAAATAACGTCGTCATGAACGATTTTGACGGTCATTATCAATCAGGAAGTGATTGACGGACATGACAGATCTGTTAGATGAGAACAATACATCCGAACAACGTTTGAAAATTCGATTTTGAAGGCCGGAATCAGTATTACGCCTGCAATTTTAGTTTCGGTGATTGTTTCAACTGAGATTGACTCCGAGAAGGAAATAACGTCGTCATGAACGATTGCGACGGTCATTATCAATCAGAAGTGATTGACGGACATGACAGATCTGTTAGACGAGAAACAATACATCCGAACAACGTTTGAAAACTCGATTTTGAAGGCCGAAATCATTATTACGCCTGCAATTTTAGTTTCGATGGTTGTTTCAACTGAGATTGGAATCCGAGAAGGAAATAACGTCGTCATGAACGATTGCGACGGTCATTATCAATCAGGAAGTGATTGACGGACATGACAGATCTGTTAGATGAGAACAATACATCCGAACAACGTTTGAAAACTCGATTTTGAAGGCCGAAATCATTATTACGCCTGCAATTTTAGTTTCGATGATTGTTTCAACTGAGATTGAATCCGGAGAAGGAAATAACGTCGTCATGAACGATTGCGACGGTCATTATCAATCAGGAAGTGATTGACGGACATGACAGATCTGTTAGATGAGAACAATACATCCGAACAACGTTTGAAAACTCGATTTTGAAGGCCGAAATCATTATTACGCCTGCAATTTTTAGTTTCGGGTGATTGTTTCAACTGAGATTGGACTCCGAGAAGGAAATAAAGTCGTCATGAACGATTGCGACGGTCATTATCAATCAGAAGTGATTGACGAACATGACAGATCTGTTAGATGAGAACAATACATCCGAACAACGTTTGAAAAACTCGATTTTGAAGGCCGAAATCATTATTACGCCTGCAATTTTAGTTTAGATGATTGTTTCAACTTCGAGATTGACTCCGGAGAAGGAAATAACGTCGTCATGAACGATTTTGACGGTCATTATCAATCAGGAAGTGATTGACGGACATGACAGATTCGTTAGATGAGAACAATACATCCGAACAACGTTTGAAAACTCGATTTTGAAGGCCGAAATCATTATTACGCCTGCAATTCTTAGTTTCGATGATTGTTTCAAATTCGAGATTGACCTAGAGAAGGAAATAACGTCGTCATGAACGATTGGTTACGGTCAATATCAATCAGGGAAGTGATTGACGGACATGACAGATCTGTTAGATGAGAACAATACATCCGAACAACGTTTGAAAACTCGATTTTGAAGGCCGAAATCATTATTACGCCTGTAAATTTAGTTTCGGATGATTGTTTCAACTGAGATTGAATCCGGAGTAGGAAATAACGTCGTCATGAACGATTGCGACAGTCGTTATCAATCAGGAAGATTGGATTTGACATGACAGATCTGTTAGATGAGAACAATACATCCGAACAACGTTTGAAAAAACTCGATTTTGAAGGCCGAAATCATTATTACGCCTGCAATTTTAGTTCTTTATGGTTGTTTCAACTGAGATTGACTCCGGAGAAGGAAAACAACGTCGTCGTTAACGATTCCGACGGTCATAATCAATCAGTGTGATTGACGGACATGACAGATCTGTTAGATGAGAACAATACATCCGAACAACGTTTGAAAACACGAATTTGAAGGCCGGAATCAGTATTACGCCTGCAAATTTTAGTTTCGGTGATTGTTTCCAACTGAGATTGACTCCGGAGAAGGAAATAACGTCGTCATGAACGATTTGCGGATGGTCATTATCAATCAGGAAGTGATTGATGGACATGACAGATCTGTTAGATGAGAATAATAATCTGAGAACGTTTGAAAATTGATTTTGAAGGTCGAAATCATTATTACGCCTGCAAATTTTAGTTTCGATGGTTGTTTCAACTGGAGATTGGACTCCGGAGAAGGAAAGTAACGTCGTCATGAACGATTGGTGACGGTCATTAACAATCAGGAACTGATTGACGGACATGACAGATCTGTTAGATGAGAACAATACATCCGAACAACGTTTGAAAACACGATTTTGAAGGGCCGGAATCATTATTACGCCTGCAATTTTAGTTTCGATGGTTGTTTGCAACCGAGATTGACTCGAGAAGGAAATAACGTCGTCATGAACACTTGATTTACGCACCAATCAGGAAGTGATTGACGACATGACAGATCTGCGCTAGATGAGAACAATACATCCGAACAACGTTTTGAAAACTCAATTTTGAAGGCCGAAAATCATTATTACGCCTGTAATTTTAGTTTCTGATGATTGTTTCAACGAGATTGGACTCCGGAGAAGGAAATACCGGAACGATTTCTACGGTCAATCAATCAGGAAGTGTTTGATTTGACATGATAGATCTGTTAGATGAGAAACAATACATCCAGCACAACGTTTGAAAACTCGATTTTGAAGGCCGAAATCATTATTACGCTGCCTGTAATTCTTGTTTATTATTGTTTCAACCGAGATTGACCCGGAGAAGGAAATTACGTCGTCATGAACGATTGCGACGGTCATAATCAATCTGGAAGTGATTGGATTTGACATGATAGATCTGTTGTTAGATGAGAACAATACATCCGAAATTCAATGCTTGAAACTCGATTTTGAAGGCCGGAATCAGTATTACGCCTTCGTAATTCTTAGTTTCGGTGATTGTTTCAAACAGATTGACTCCGAGAAGGAAATAACGTCGTTTTATGAACGATTGTGACACGGGCTATCAATCAGGAAGTGATTGACAGAACATGATACAGATCTGTTAGACGAAAACAATACATTCGAACAACGTTTGAAAATCCATTTATGAAGCTGAATCATTATTACGCCCGCAATTCTTACCCAGTGATTGTTTAAACTGAGATTGACCTGAGAAGAAATAACTCTCGCCATGAACTATTTCTACGGTTGTCATCAATCAGGAAGTGATGGATCTGGATGACAGAACTGTTAGATGAGAAATCAATACATCCAACGTTTGAAAACACGCATTTTGAAATGCTTAGAACCGTATTACGCCTGCAATTTAGTTTCGGCAGATTGCTCAACTGAGATTACCCGAGAAGGAAATAACGTCGCCATGAACGATTTCGACGGTCACACAATCAGGAAGTGATTGACGGACATGACAGATCTGTTTGACGAGAGAATAATACATCCGAGCAACGTTTGAAAAACTCCATTTTGAAGGCCGAAATCATTATTACGCCTGCAAATTTTTAGTTTCGATGGTTGTTACAACTGAGATTGGAATCCGGAGAAGGAAATAACGTCGTCATGAACGATTTCCGACGGTCATCAATCAGGAAGTGATTGACGGATTGACAGATCTGTTAGGATGAGAACAATACATCCAAACAACGTTTGAAAATCGATTTTGAAGGCCGGAAATCATTATTACGCCTGCAATTCTTGTTTCGATGATTGTTTCAACTGAGATTGGAATCCGAGAAGGAAACAACGTCGTCATGAACTATTTCTACAATCAGTAATCAATCAGGAAGTGATTGACGGACATGACAGATCTGTTAGATGAGAACAATACATCCGAACAACGTTTGAAAACTCGATTTTGAAGGCCGGAAATCATTATTACGCCTGCAATTTTAGTTTCTTGATGGTTGCTTCAACCTGAGATTGGACCTGGAGAAGGAAATAACGTCGTCATGAATGATTGTGACGGTCATAATCAATCAGGAAGTGATTGACGGACATGACAGATCTTCAGGACGAGAACAATACATCAGAACAACGTTTGAAAACTCGATTTTGAAGGCCGGAATCAGGAGAAGGAAATAACGTCGTCATGAACGATTGCGACGGTCATTAACAATCAGGAAGTGTTTGACGGACATGACAGATTCGTTAGATGATAACAATACATCCGAACAACGTTTGAAAACTCGATTTTGAAGGCCGAAATCATTATTACGCCTTCAATTTTTTTGTTTCGATGATTGTTTCAACTGAGATTGGAATCCGGAGAAGGAAATAACGTCGTCATGAACTATTTCTACAGTCATAATCAATCAGGAAGTGATTGACGGACATGACAGATCTGTTAGATGAGAACAATACATCCGAACAACGTTTGAAAACTCGATTTTGAAGGCCGAAATCATTATTACGCCTTCAATTTTTTGTTTAGATGATTGTTTCAAACTGAGATTGGAATCCGGAGAAGGAAATAACGTCGTCATGAACTATTTCTACGGTCATTATCAATCAGGAAGTGATTGACGGACATGACAGATCTGTTAGATGAGAACAATACATCCGAACAACGTTTGAAAACCTCGATTTTGAAGGCCGGAAATCATTATTACGCCTTCAATTCTTTTGTTTCGATGATTGTTTCAACTGAGATTGGAATCCGGAGAAGGAAATAACGTCGTCATGAACGATTTCGACGGTCATAATCAATCAGGAAGTGATTGACGGACATGACAGATCTGTTAGATGAGAACAATACATCCGAACAACGTTTGAAAACTCGATTTTGAAGGCCGGAATCAGTATTACGCCTTCAATTTTAGTTTAGATGATTGTTTCAACTGAGATTGACTCCGGAGAAGGAAATAACGTCGTCATGAACTATTTCTACGGTCATTATCAATCAGGAAGTGATTGACGGACATGACAGATCTGTTAGATGAGAACAATACATCCGAACAACGTTTGAAAACTCGATTTTGAAGGCCGAAATCATTATTACGCCTGCAATTTTAGTTTCGATGGTTGTTTCAACTGAGATTGACTCCGGAGAAGGAAATAACGTCGTCATGAACGATTGCGACGGTCATTATCAATCAGGAAGTGTTTGACGGACATGACAGATCTGTTAGATGAGAACAATACATCCGAACAACGTTTGAAAAACTGGATTTTGAAGGCCGGAAATCATTATTACGCCTGCAATTTTAAAGTTTAGATGATTGTTTCAACTGAGATTGGACTCCGAGAAGGAAATAACGTCGTCATGATTAGATGAGAATAATACATCCGAACAACGTTTGAAAACTCGATTTTGAAGGCCGAAATCATTATTACGCCTGCAATTTTAGTTTCGATGGTTGTTTCAACTGAGATTGGAATCCGAGAAGGAAATAACGTCGTCATGAACGATTTTTACGGTCATTATCAATCAGGAAGTGATTGATGGACATGACAGATCTGTTAGATGAGAATAATACATCCGAACAACGTTTGAAAAAAAATTTTGAAGGCTGAAACCAGTATTACGCCTGCAATTCCTAGTTTTGATGATTGTTTCAACTGAGATTGGACACGGAGAAGGAAATAAAGTCGTCATGAACGATTGCGACGGTCATTATCAATCAGGAAGTGATTGACGGACATGATAGATCTGTTAGATGAGAACAATACATCCGAACAACGTTTGAAAACTTCGATTTTGAAGGCCGAAATCATTATTACGCCTGCAATTTTTTGTTTCGATGATTGTTTCAACTGAGATTGGAATCCGGAGAAGGAAATAACGTCGTCATGAACGATTCCGGATGATCAAGTAATCAATCAGGAAGTGATTGACGGACATGACAGATCTGTTAGATGAGAACAATACATCCGAACAACGTTTGAAAACTCGATTTTGAAGGCCGGAATCAGTATTACGCCTGCAAATTTTAGGTTTAGATGATTGTTTCAACCGAGATTGGACTCCGGAGAAGGAAATAACGTCGTCATGAACGATTCCGACGGTCATAATCAATCAGGAAGGATTGACGGACATGACAGATCTGTTAGATGAGAACAATACATCCGAACAACGTTTGAAAACTCGATTTTGAAGGCCGGAATCATTATTACGCCTGCAATTCTTAGTTTCGATGATTGTTTCAATCTGAGATTGAATCGAGAAGGAAATAATAACGTCGTCATGAACGATTTCGACGGTCATAATCAATCAGGAAGTGATTGACGGACATGACAGATCTGTTAGATGAGAACAATACATCCGAACAACGTTTGAAAACTCGATTTTGAAGGCCGGAATCATTATTACGCCTGCAATTTTAGTTTCGGTGATTGTTTCAACTGAGATTGACTCCGGAGAAGGAAATAACGTCGTCATGAACGATTGCGACGGTCATTATCAATCAGGAAGTGATTGACGGACATGACAGATCTGTTAGATGAGAACAATACATCTGAGCAACGTTTGAAAACTCGATTTTGAAGGCCGAAATCATTATTACGCCTGCAAATTTTAGTTTAGATGATTGTTTCAACTGAGATTGAACTCCGGAGAAGGAAATAACGTCGTCATGAACGATTTTACGGTCATTATCAATCAGAAGTGATTGATTTGACATGACAGATCTGTTAGATGAGAACAATACATCCGAACAACGTTTGAAAACTCGATTTTGAAGGCCGAAATCATTATTACGCCTGCAATTCTTAGTTTCGATGGTTGTTTCAACTGAGATTGGAATCCGAGAAGGAAATAACGTCGTCATGAACGATTGGTTTGGGTCATTATCAATCAGGAAGTGATTGACGGACATGACAGATCTGTTAGATGAGAAACAATACATCCGAACAACGTTTGAAAACTCGATTTTGAAGGCCGAAATCATTATTACGCCTGCAATTTTAGTTTCGATGATTGTTTCAACCGAGATTGGAATCCGAGAAGGAAATAACGTCGTCATGAACGATTGCGACGGTCATTATCAATCAGGAAGTGATTGACGGACATGACAGATCTGTTAGATGAGAATAATACATCCGAACAACGTTTGAAAACTCGATTTTGAAGGCCGAAATCATTATTACGCCTGCAATTTTTGTTTCGATGGTTGTTTCAACTGAGATTGGAATCCGGAGAAGAAAATAATGTCGTCATGAAGGTTTTCTTTACAGTCATTATCAATCAGAGATTGACGATTCATGAGAAGGATACATAACAACGTTTTTAGAAAAATCGATTTTGAACCGGAATCTAAATTTTAGCTTTTTAGATGATTGTTTCCAACCGAGATTGAATCACCGGAGAAGGAAATAACGTCGTCATGAACGATTTCACGGTCACTTCATCAATCAGGAAGTGATTGACGGACATACGAAAGATCTGTTAGAAGAGAATAATACATCCGAACAACGTTTTTGAAAATCCCGATTTTGAAGGCCGAAATCATTATAACGCGCCTGCAATTTTAGCTTAGATGATTGTTTCAACTGAGATTGACCCGGAGAAGGAAATAACGTCGTCATGAACTATTTCTACGGTCATTATCAATCAGGAAGTGATTGACGGACATGACAGATCTGTTAGATGAGAATAATACATCCGAACAACGTTTGAAAACTCGATTGTGAAGGCCGAAATCATTATTACGCCGGCAATTCTTAGCTTAGATGATTGTTTCAACTGAGATTGGAATCCGGAGAAGGAAATAACGTCGTCATGAACGATTGCGACGGTCATTATCAATCAGGAAGTGATTGACGGACATGACAGATCTGTTAGATGAGAATGAATATCCGAACAACGTTTGAAAAACTCGACCTTGAAGGCCGAAATCATTATTACGCCCGCAATTCTTAGCTTTTGATGATTGTTTCAACTGAGATTGACACCGGAGAAGGATATAACGTCGTCATGAACGATTTTGACGGTCATTATCATTCAGGAAGTGATTGACGGTCATGAAAGATCTGTTAGATGAGAAGGTACATCCGAACAACGTTTGAAAACTCCATTTTTGAATACCGAAATCATTATTACGCCTGCAAATTTTAGCTTAGATGATTGTTTCAACTGAGATTGGACTCCGGAGAAGGAAATAACGTCGTCATGAACTATTTCTACGGTCATTATCAATCAGGAAGTGATTGACGGACATGACAGATCTGTTAGATGAGAATAATACATCCGAACAACGTTTGAAAAATCGATTTTGAAGGCCGAAATCATTATTACGCCTGCAATTCTTAGTTTCGATGATTGTTTCAACTGAGATTGGAATCCGGAGAAGGAAATAACGTCGTCATGAACGATTTCTACGGTCATTATCAATCAGGAAGTGATTGACGGACATGACAGATCTGTTAGATGAGAACAATACATCCGAACAACGTTTGAAAACTCGATTTTGAAGGCCGGAATCATTATTACGCCTGCAATTTTAGTTTCGATGATTGTTTCAACTGAGATTGACCTCGAGAAGGAAATAACGTCGTCATGAACGATTTTACGGTCATTATCAATCAGGAAGTGATTGACGGACATGACAGATCTGTTAGATGAGAACAATACATCCGAACAACGTTTGAAAACTCGATTTTGAAGGCCGAAATCATTATTACGCCTGCAATTTTAGTTTAGATGATTGTTTCAACTGAGATTGGACTCCGAGAAGGAAATAACGTCGTCATGAACGATTTTACGGTCATTATCAATCAGGAAGTGATTGACGGACATGACAAGATCTGTTAGATGAGAATAATACATCCGAACAACGTTTGAAAACTCGATTTTGAAGGCCGAAATCATTATTACGCCTGCAATTCTTAGTTTCGATGATTGTTTCAACTGAGATTGGAATCCGGAGAAGGAAATAACGTCGTCATGAACGATTTTGACGGTCATTATCAATCAGGAAGTGATTGACGGTCATGAAAGATCTGTTAGATGAGAATAATACATCCGAACAACGTTTGAAAACTCGATTTTGAAGGCCGAAATCATTATTACGCCTGCAATTTTAGTTTCGATGATTGTTTCAACTGAGATTGGATTCCGGAGAAGGAAATAACGTCGTCATGAACGATTTCGACGGTCATTATCAATCAGGAAGTGATTGACGGACATGATAGATCTGTTAGATGAGAATAATACATCCGAACAACGTTTGAAACCTGATTTTGAAGCCCGGAAATCATTATTACGCCTGCAATTCTTAGCTTAGATGATTGTTTCAACTGAGATTGGATTCCGGAGAAGGAAATAATGTCGTCATGAACGATTTTGACGGTCATTATCAATCAGGAAGTGATTGACGGACATGACAGATCTGTTAGATGAGAACAATACATCCGAACAACGTTTGAAAACTCAATTTTGAAGGCCGAAATCATTATTACGCCTGCAATTTTTTACTTCGATGATTGTTTCAACTGAGATTGAATCCGGAGAAGGAAATAACGTCGTCATGAACTATTTCTACGGTCATTATCAATCAGGAAGTGATTGACGGACATGACAGATCTGTTAGATGAGAACAATACATCCGAACAACGTTTGAAAACTCGATTTTGAAGGCCGAAATCATTATTACGCCTGCAATTCTTAGCTTAGATGATTGTTTCAACTGAGATTGGACTCCGGAGAAGGAAATAACGTCGTCATGAACTATTTCTACGGTCATTATCAATCAGGAAGTGATTGACGGACATGACAGATCTGTTAGATGAGAATAATACATCCGAACAACGTTTGAAAACTCGATTTTGAAGGCCGAAATCATTATTACGCCTGCAATTCTTTTTGTTTCGATGATTGTTTCAACTGAGATTGGAATCCGGAGAAGGAAATAACGTCGTCATGAACGATTTGACGGTCATTATCAATCAGGAAGTGATTGATGGACATGAAAGATCTGTTAGATGAGAATAATACATCCGGATCATCGTTTGAAACTCAATTTTCAACACCGGAATCAATATATCGCCTCGCAAATTCAGCTTTAGATGATTGTTTCAACTGAGTTTGATTCCGAGAAGGAAATAACGCCGTCATGAACTATTTCTACGGTCATTATCAA
>JAUCMO010000321.1:0-27575 GCA_032399605.1 Melipona beecheii | reverse complement strand
TTGCTGGCGTCTGCTTATCAAGCTTTGTCAGGGGGTTCCAAGTCAGAGGTTCCTTCCATTACACGTTTCCCTAGTGTTCTAATATTCAGTAGCTATCGCAAAACGTGGCCCTTGCCTTGAGCTACACGAAAGATAAACTCATCAACTTCACCGAGCGAGTGTAATTTATTTGATTTCGAAATAGCGAAGCATTAACCTCAGCTGTTTCCTCGAAAGAGAAACGCGAAAGTTGATTAAGCTCAGTTCACTCGTTCAATTTAGAGTTTTTTTGAAAGTCGTCAGACATGCGTCGATCTGCAAACATTTAGAAACATCTGCAATTATGGACTTAGTACCTGAAACTTGTTAGGTCAGGTTGAAGGAAATATGCAGGCAAAATATACTAAATGTAAGAAGCTTGAAATTTTTCTTGACAGTATATAGTTGATTTTATATCAAACCTAAGTACTTTTTATTTATTGTATTTGATTATATTATTTTGTTTTGTAAATTTTGTGTATTTATTTTCATTGATTTAACAGTGGCTGGACAGCTTCCTAACAATTAGTACAAAAGAGTGATAAAAATTATTATCCCAAATTCTGAACCAACTAAGCATGCAAATGCTGCACAATTACTTTGTGATATGATAACTGGCTGCAAGAGAATATCAACGTACATGTACAGCACGCACTGGTCCAGATCCTATTTTAAAACCTTTTGAATCGCGGAGTATAAATAAGTGAAAAATATGAAGATAATTTAAGATATTTAAATTTATCGTTTATTAAGCAGAACAGATACAGTAAGCCTGTTACTAGAGACTATTTTAACTGAGAAAACTAGAAAGTAGTATTCTTGAAAAATCAAGTACCTTACACTTACCAAAAAACCCAATGCGTAAGGGTGGTAAATTATTTAAAAAATTCTTAATACCTTAAAAAGGCAAGTATACTTTTTGGTTTCACAATCAGCCCTATTTGAAATTTCAAAGTGGAAGAAATGAGGTGATAGTGTCTTCACTTGTTTTGTATTGAAGATGAGATCACAGATAGTGAAGAGCGTATAAAGATATCAAATGCAACTTTGCCTTACCTAGAGCAACTTCAATAAACTTCGCTGATCCACCTTATGTAAAATATTATTGTTACTATATATTTTTCATACTGTGGATTAATTTTATCTAACATTTTTTATAATCCAAATATTTTCCTAAAAAGGTCTATGAAGCCTTAATAAATTAGGAACATTCAAACGTTATTCGTAAGTAAATTTAATAACAATTAGGAGTAATTAAAAATGATTGAGATTTATTTCATTTCTTTTAAGGATTTATTTTTTTAAATATTCATTGGAACAATTTTCTACATACTCAAAGTACAATTTTGCCTGGCTTTAGCTATTAATTGTGATTTTAAGGATACAAATGATATTATTTATGATAATGTAAGTATTACAATCAATAAAATGAATCAATATTTATATTTATATTTGTAGTTAATTTGATTAAATTAATTTTAGATATTTAACAAATGCAGATTAATAGAGCGAATTTTGCAAGCATGGGATGAAAATGATAGTAAACAGTATGTTAAATAGTAATTGAAAATAATATTGCATAAGTTTATATTTCATAGTAAATAATTTTATTAGAATAATCATTTTTACATTTTAGAAATAAAAGAAATGAAAAATAAGCAAGGATACATGGGCCATTTAATAAACGTTGCAAATAATATTGTTAATCAACGTGAAAAAAAAGCGAAAATTTAGATAAATTTTTTAAAGGATAATTTATTACCTGAGTGTCTTAGTAATTGGGATAATTTTGTGAATATTGAACTAACAAAAATTAATAAGATTCATCAAATCCATTTGGTATGAATATAAATCATTAGATAGATATTATTTATTTTTATATTAATATTAGAATTGTTTGTCACTGTGTAAGTTATAATTCGAATATTTAGGGTGGAAAACCCTCAAACATCCATGACGAGCTCCACTGAAAATCCAGATGAATATAGTTCTTATCCCCAAGAAGAATTTCTTCAAGTTCAACGAGTAGAACAAGTTAGTAACATACTTTCGTATAAAATGTATACTGTCACATATAACAAAAAAAAAAGATACAAATAATATACATAAATATAAATACTTTTTTTTTACATAAAAAAAATAGATTATAAGTTAAGTAAGTTTGTTTTTGAATTGTAATATGTTATTATTTTTCACGATCAACATAAATAGTTTTACTCTAATTATCTGGGACAACATATGACGCCACAGTTTCCTGAAAACTTTGGATTCCATGACGATCAATTTAACGATGGCAATGATGCTCTTCAGTAAGTAAAGTATACTTTGTTAATTAATAATGATTTATATATTATATATTCGTGTACATATGCATTAAAAAAAACTAGGAAACTGATATTATAATGAAAAAACATAATATAAAGCTATATCTTCACAATATATATATATTTTTTATTATAAATACTATTGTAGTAATTCAGGTTGGCCAATTAACAACAGTGGCCTTTTTTCTATAAGCGAGGAAGATCTAGACAAAAGAGAGGATATGTTCAATAAGGTATAAGATGCGTTAATAACATTTATTAATAAACATTTTAAATTTAAAACTTTTTGATGATTTTGTGTAGATATGTCAGCAAAAAACAAAAAAGCAGATTTAGAGGATTGCAACACAGGAGGAGAATGGGGCGATGAAGGAGAACTCACTTTTCAGACAGTGGTAGATAAACGTGATTGGCCAACAAAACAGCAACATAACGATTCTAATTCATCCGATGAAGATGATGAAAGATCCACGAGACATGCATATGGAAATTGATTCTACAGAGCGTATGGTTTAATTTTCATATTTATTTCTATTTTATTTTCTCATACAAAATAAATTTTCACTTCATTGTTAGTTTCAATATTTCAATAATTTCAATTATTAGTCTCAATATGTATAGTAATTCTCAATATTTATTTTTTTTACTACTGCAATAATATTTCTTGTATCTCAGCTTGGGGTTCAACGGAACCGTTGCCAACCAATCCTGCAATTCCTGAAGTGAATCCATGGGATGTTGTATCATCAGAGCCAGTTGAATCTACTGGTTGGGCAAAATTTTGACAATTTTGAAAACGCTCTTAATGTGGAGAATGCTGTGATAATAGATAATAAATTATGTGATGAAGGTAAAAAAATGTCGAACACAACAGTTGAGAACAAAAAAAATGGAAACTTCGTTGGGGAAGCAAAGTAACCGTGGAAGCCATTGGGGCAGGTGACATGAAAAATTGAAGATAGAGTTGATAGTACAGCTTCATGCGTAGAAACAAATATAAATCACCAAAAAATACCGAGGTAGTTTGTACTCTGGTTGTACTATAAAATAAAATGCAAATCCAAATGAAATTGTAGATAGCAAGGTAAATAGAATGTGTTTATATATTCTTACGTGAAAATGTAATTCTACCAATATATGTAACATATATTTACGAACTTCAGAGAAATCAAGTGCGAAGGAACATAAAAAGAATGCGGAACTTGCGACTACTACGGTACAAAATGAAAAATCTTCGAATGATTATACCACAATTTCGTGTAGTTTAAAAAATGTATCGCCGGAAGCTGTATTATCATCGACAGATACCAAATGAAAAAAAATTATTTGTTGAGTATGATATTGCAATAGAACAAAAAAAAAAAGTCATATCAAGTATAAATTTGTACGAATGATCAGAATATATATTACGTCCCTATATTTTCATTAGATCACATTAATTGTGCTTCATTGCGTTGGCGCCTGGGTAACAACTCACAGCAGGGTATAAAAGTATGGATTGAAAAGTAAAAGACTAACCGACGCTCAACTATGAATAGTATATTACTTGATGTACATGTACATGTTCTCGGATCGCCAAAGTTTTCAATTATAAATACAATTAACCTCGTGAAATACAATTTTCCAGATTTTCTTAATGGACATAGTTGTTAAAAATTTCTTTTAGGTTATTATTTGTACGTAATTAATATAAAATTTAATTGAATAGTCACACATCCTTTGTATCTCGGATTTGGTATAATATATTAGTTAGCATGATGAGATAGACAAAGTACAATTTGTACAAAATTGATGAATGCCAAGATGAATTTAACTTGGTCGCCTGATACCTGTTCTCACAAAAGTATTACATGCTGATGTGTGTGCGTATATATATATATGTGAATGTACATATACACATACATACATATATTGTAATGTTTAAGTGATACTGATACGAGGCTCCTTAAAAAGATAACCGTAAATATTAATGTTTAATAAAAGAAGAAAACTGGTGCTTTTGCTTCTTCGTTCGATAAGGCAAAGGTACTTATGTGCAGTGCCTATTGTTTGATTAAACGTTTGCTCGTGCAACGATGCGATATAAACAAAAAAGAAAATTATGTATTTTTATTACGTTGATGGTAATGTTCATCAAATGTATACACATGTAATGTAGTGAAATATTTCAATAATGAACTTACTTTTATTTGCATTCCAGAGAAAATTTAGTAAAACTTAATTAATAACTATAATGTTCTTTTCAAGACGATCTTCCAAAAAAATATAGTATTATTAAATTTCCGAAAAAAACTCCGAAGTTTTGAGTGGTCTATGCTTTTAACAATACTTGTTCAATTTTTCGAAACAAAATTTTGTGATCTAAGTTTTTGATTATCTAAGATATTTTGTTTGTTTTTTAAAATTTTTGGTATAATAATGTGTTTATAGTATCGTACATGAAATATTGTACATAAGTAATAAATATAAACAGTGTTCAGAATTAAATGAAGATATTATTATTATTCTTAATATTTTTATTTGATACTATTGTGTAATATTATTAGAATTATATAAGTATTGCGTGTGTTGTAAAAAAAATATCATAGTTAAAAATATTGATATATCTTAATTCATTGATTTATAAATCATAAGAAATTCTAATGAAAAGCGCTATAACTAAAATGTATTGGAAACATGGTCGAGATATTTCTAAATAATAAAATAAAATCCTAAAAATTTCTTTATATTTTATCAAATTATGATAATTATTTTATTAAAAATCAAATAGCATTTCCATTTATTTTATTAAATTACAACTTCTCACAATCCAATGATAACGCTGTATGCTTACATATTTAAAAAATAATATTTAAATATAACAAGACAATGTTACAATGTTCGACCTAGTGAATCACAAATAATATTGTTGATATTAATAAAAAGAATTCCGAAGGAGTATGAGTATAAATTTAATGTTTCGTTCTTCAATTTTATTTTACACGCATAAAAACATAGTAATGTAAATAACATTTTATTTAATCATAACTATTGAAATCCACTGATATTTAATTTTCAATAGAAAAATTCGATCATATTAAGTTTCAAAATTAAACAAATTTCCCGCAAAATTTCTCGTAGAATAATAATACTAACACTAACTACGAAATGTAACATAGATTTAACATCTCATTTTAATATTCTATAATGATTCTGAGACACTAAAGAAGGACCTTTTTCCAATCTTTACACAAAAAATTTCTTACTAATTTAACATAAGGAAAATGATAACAGTATTTTCCAGAGACACAATTGTCCTTTGAAATTCTGCAAAAATTATTGACCTGTTCTATACTTTGTAAAGTTAGATTGGACGTCGCAGACAATATCGCTATATTCATGTTACTAATATCTTAAGATTAATCTACAATATATTGATCATAGGTATGTATTTAGAATATATAATTTATTATTATTGCGATTATGTGTATAATTATACATATGTATATATGTGTACACTAACATTAAAATCTTAACTTACAAAAAGAAATTGAATTTGACGAAGTAGACTATATTCTACGCGATTACGTGACGATTGCATACCATCATTGAGAAGATTCATTATTGTATTAAATTGGTTTGTAATTTGATAAAGTGTATTTTTATTTTTCTTTTACATTATTTTGTACTTAGTTTTAAGAATATATGTAGTAATTCTAGACTTCGATCTTATAAAATTTATCATACATATTCCGTTTAAATTGTATGTGATATAATCTCTCACAAGGGATTGAAATTGTAAAAAAATATTTTTATAGAAATTGTTTGATATAAAGAGATATGTTATGTGCTATTAATGTTATTTCTCTAGAAAAGTCGTGGAAGAGATTTCAAAGGTTAACTTTATGCTTTTTAAACGGAACTGTATATAATTTTGAATGTATTAATCGATTTATCTAGATATTCCGTAGTATTGACCTGTTTATATCGAAACACCATTGGTTTAGGAAATAATTCAATTTTAATTTTGTGAAATCTATTGTATAAAAGATGAGAAAAGTTCTTGTGTTTATGTTCTTATCTTTCGTACAATAACCTTATGAAATTAAAGCTAAAATATTTCTTAAATTAATTTTTATATAAATAAGTTAATATTTTTATATAGAAAGTATTATATTATATAAAAAAAAAAAATTAAAATCTCCCTTATCACTTCATTTGCAAAAGAATAATTTATGTCGTATGATGATTTATTTTGAACCAAACAACTTTTTGTTAAAGTAGTTTTTTATCATTTAATCTTATCCTAATCCTGTATAATTTGATTCCATCATTTTCAATTAAATGAAACACCCTGTATGTAGTTAGTTATTATAAAATATTGCTTATTAGATCTGTATCAAAACTGAAAACTACAACTTATTCTTTATCTATTTTTATTATTATATCAAGATATTAGAAATCTTATATTTTAAACTATATTCTACGCCATAATTGGTGAAATATTTTTATTACTTATTTTTTCAGTTTGATGGGGATAGTCAAGTTTGTGAAATTTATAAAGCTTATATTGATAGTAACACTATTCCCAAGCTTTTACCATAATTGCTATTTCTGCAGATCTGTGGCATACTCATCAGTGGAAGAAACGTTTAGCTGCAAAGGGAAATTAAATGTAAATCATTAAAATGTTTAAAAATTGTCATTGGTACAACAACAAATTATTGCTACTACTGGCTTTGTAATCGTAGGCAATAACTGCACGCTATCTTTACAATTATTATTCTGGACTAACAATGTCAAGTTTTCGTGATAAATCAGCTCTATATGGAAGAGAATTAAAACCTGGAGAACCTCCATCTTGGCCATAATTTACTTCTATGTTATATGTTGTATGCGTGTATGTTATAAAAAAAAATTACAGCTATATAAAAAAATAAATGAATAGAAAGAAGTAATAAATTATGTAAGTTATAATGATTGTTCATTATTTATTCGCCAAATATCAAATAATCAATACATAAAACATATTTTTCTTTTAACTAATGATTCCTCTCATTTCATTTTAGAAATATCACAGAAATTTTTTATCAGTTTTCTCAATTGACTTGTTTTTGAATATAATTTTATAATTGAAAGCATATTATTTGTATTAATGGATACCAATTTTAAAAACAGCTACCTTATATTTTTAATATTTCATTGTATTGAAGTAGAGACAATTTTTGTTTATGGAACATTTCACAAATTTGTATTTAATTACATTAAATTTGCCCCTAAATAATATTTCTTATGTACAATAAAGTTAAAATTTTTAAATTTTATTTGTACATTGTATTGAAATCTGTTGTTTTTCATTGATATTTATTTATTATATTTACTATATATGTATATGATTATTGTATATAATTGTACTTCAATAATTGTAAAATGTATTCATAGATGAAATCTCTCATATCAGTAAATTTTTATATTTTAAAATAAACTATGATTTTACTGCAAAAATATATTTATTTCAGCTAAATTTCACTATATATTAAAGGGATATTAGATTTCACTAGTACGTCAATTTTTTCAATATCATGTACCATAGGCATATGTTTATACAGAAATAAAACTAGCAAAAGATATCAACGCGTTTGGAATTTTTTTTTATTAAAAATGTTTAGTAATTTTGATTGAACAACAACTTATCTTCCATTATCTTTTGTTGGAAGAGTGCAATAAGTTAAATAGAAATTATACAAGGTATTGTACAAATTAATCATACATATTAAGTTTCTGAAAATGTTTTATAATTTAAACACTATTTCAAAGGTTTTCCCCTAATTTAGATTGTTTTTAATTTACTCGTCTATCATAAAGAGGGCGCTGTTATTGATTCATTAATTCAGGGGCATCTAGATGGCGCTTTAAAATCTCCATATAATATATTTAATTTTATACTATTTCGTTCCAAAGAATAGCCTCGTGCAGCAAATACGTGACAAATATTTTATAACTCATTTTCGAAATAATCGGAATAATAATATTCGTATATTTTTTGTATTTAGAAAATTAACATCTTCCCGCCTAATATGGAGTATAATGCCGCATGCGCACGCATATCGATTTGATCAATGGTTTCGTACATTTTGTTGAGAACAGTATCGTAGATAGAAAACGAATACCCAACATAAACATGTTACATAGAAAAACGAAATGATACACGGTGAAGTTACTAATTCAACCGTAAATCTTTCAAATGTAATTGGAAATCATGTCTTAATGTTGAATTCTTCAATTTAAAAATTACATACAGACTACATCAACATGCATTAAGTTATTAAAAAAATTACTATCTCTCGTATAAACCGAGAAATTTTTCATTACGTCAAATTTTCGTTGAAAAGATTCAATACGATTGAAGCATAATTCGTATTTTGATAAAAAAAATCATCGACTTTACAGCCACAAGTTATATTTAGAGATTAGCTTGATTTTGCAAGCGTATGGTGTGCACGAACGAGAAGAGATACAGTTGAAATATTCATTAATAAGGAGCCGCGAGCATATTCGGGAACTATGAAATCGAATTTTTTTTTAGATACAGGGAAAAAGGAGAGAATGGGGCACGAGCGACGTTTGGTACGGCAATGTAAGTTGCGTCGTTGGCAGCAGAATGGTGAAGAGCAGAGGGGGTTACGAGCTTGCATCGTTGCAGCGTTGCAGTTGTTCGCCATTGCTAGGGAGTTAACTTGGATACTAGGCTAGGCGAGGATCTCGCTGCTCGCCGTGTTGTCCTTCCCTCCCCTTGCATCGTGGAAAAACTATTTAGTGATTTCGTGTTACGATTTTGGGTATTTTGAGATCCGGGCGATTTCGAATCGGCCTTCGCTCAGAAGGAATGGAGAAGAAATGGCAACCAACGATGATCACAACCAACGAGACGGTCTTGCATGCCAATCTCCTAACGACGACTGGTCAGCGTCTTACTCCAACAGGCAAAATCAGCCATGCCAAGACGCGTGTCTACACGCAACGATATCGAAAAGAATGGGAGCAAATGCCTGATTTTAAAGGTACATCCTGCTTATTATTTCCCGTTGCTAATTTTAAAATAGCTCGCTGTCTCCGGCGAGACGAGCGTGGCGTCAACATTGTAACGTGCTGTACCTTGCCACGCTGGATATCTGCTGGATATCTATAATAATTCTAGTATCGTAGCTCTGCCGCTTCGTTGCTTCGAAAACGACGCTTTCTCGTTAAAGACGAAAGCGAATTATTTTTAGAGGGAATTATCACCACGTAGATTTCCCGTTTTTCTTTCGTCAGTGATTGTTATCCTTCGGCTTGACGCAGGGACTGTCTTCCTTGTGTCTTGCATCTTTTTTTGTTTCGTAAAAGTATACCTACAGTTGCACGCAACTACCATGTATCACATTAACAATTTTCGTAGAACATAACTGCAACATGATTTATCGTACACAAATATCCTATTAATTTGAGAGTCAATTAAATTCTGGAAATTACTTAAATACTCAATATTTGTTTTCTTTATGAAAATGAGAAAATTCGATGTACTGTTCTGTAGTATACAGTGTGACTGATATATAGCCCATTCAACGACTCGAGTCAATCGAGATAAATAAAACCACGTGATCAAATTCTAGGGGAAAAAGGGTCAGTGTACAATTTCAAGATATCACGAAATGAAAAATTATTTTTGCGAGTAATAACCTCTCAAAGCCCATCTTTTTCGACGCGTGAGAAACTGTCACGCCCTCTTTAGGCGTTTCACATCTTTCCTCCAATTTTCTAAAAATCTCTCGGCGAGATTTTTTTCACAAAGAAATATTCTTTCAATCAGTTTGTCACTTTAATTTCTTCTTATTCTTCTTAATCATCTACATCAGTACAATGCTTTCTGTAAACATCCGTATAATGTTCTCGTTCTTCGAGTTCCTTTTGGTTCGCTTGCGTTCTCTAGTTGGCAATATCTGAACGTTTTCAATTTTAAATGTGCGCCTTGTACAAAACATGATTGGTACAAATCGATCAATCGGACGCACGGAAATTGAGATTACGATTCAAAACGTTTCTTCTGATAATATAAACCATACGTAATTCACTAAGAATTACTAGCCAATAACTGAACAACTATTTTCACAACTGTGTTTATGTGATCGTTTCATTCAATTGTTGTGTTATTTCACTAATTAGAAAAAGCAGGTGAATCTACACGAATATCATTGTCAAATAGTTGTAAGAAAGAACTAGGGAGTAACACTATCGAGAGAGTTGTAAACAATTGTATCTACCGCAGAAGCTTCTGAAAGGTATATATTATATATTATGCAGTATACACAATGAAAGCGTCGTTTATTTCATAATGTTTCTAGAGTGATCTATCGAATAAAAATTACGAAGAGAAATTAAAGGAAGGAACACCTTCAGGAGAAAAAGTCTCGCAGTTTTTGAAAAACTAGGAGACTAAATAGAAATTGAGTCAAATAGTAAGTGATCTTTTCTTCTGAAATTAAATACCAGCGAATGATATCCCTACATCATTTAATTTAATTTATACTACCAAAGATAATGAAACTTAAATGTACGTATGTACATTTTGTGAAGAGGATTCTTAAGAGGTTAATGTTCTCTATTTTATGATATTTCGAGATTGTAAATATGAATCTTGTTTCCCTTAGGATTTGATCACGTATTTATTGTCGATTGACTCGATTCATTGAGCGTATCACATAAAGGTTACCAATAAAAGTTCCATTAACAATAAATCAACATACGTTGATGTCATCGTTACAGTTGAAACGTGTTTTAACGAAACGGATTATGTATTTCGTAGTCAACGTGCTCAAGACAACTAAATAAATACTTAATATGTTTTGTCTTAGGGTGGTTAACGTCCGTACCGTTCAACAGACACGTGCTTACTGTATGTACTGTAAGAAAAATCTCCATGCGCATCGACTTTCTTTTGTTAAAACATACGTGCACGATGAAACATCAACGTGCAGCTTTGTTACACGATGCGGAGGAGAAGAAAAAAAGCTGCTGCTCGGAAAGGGCACCTAGAGGAGAAGGTCGAAGTGGAAGAGGTTGAAGAAATTGAGGTTCAAATTCTTTTTTCTAACTTCACGTTGCTCGAGTCAATTGTTCAAAATTAAATTAGAATTGTGGTAACAAACAACATTGAGTAGAAATTGGTTAACACGTTCTCTTGTTTTTTTTACCTTTTTAGACTATGGAACATACTCAAACTGAAGTGGAAGAAAATGAAGACGAAGTGGAATATGTCGTCGAGAGATTAGAAACCGACGATGAACTGGATGAAACTCAAATCAAACATCCAAGTGAGGATGTTACTGGTGAGGTTGAAGACGAAGAGGAAGAAGAGGAAGATGATGTCGGGCATATGCCTTCCGATGACGACGACGTTAAGGATTCGATAAAAAACATTAAGATAGAAAGAGTGGTGAGTGACTTCGTTGTTTATATAACGAACGTTTTATAACTTCAGTTTGAGAACTGCGATTTAATTGAAAAATTAATTCAGGGAAATTGCGACGATTCTTTGACCGAGGCAATAGATCACATGGAGAGTGAATACCTGGAAGATACGGATAACCATGAAACTGTACAAATGGAAATAGTCGTAGAGTCAGAAGATCAAAGTAATCCAGAAATGCAAGTTGTATCGATACTTCCCGATATAGAAGATTCTAATAAAGATTCGCCGAGAGAATCACGCGAGAATGAAAGAGCGATTCGGCGGGGTGACAGTAAATTAGACAGAAAATCTGCAAAATTATTGGTAGATATTATAAATAGTCTATTATAAATGATATTCTAATGAAAGATAAGATATAAATAACATGATATTTTAGCAAGACGAGTGCAAACAGCAAGGAGATTCAGGGAATAATGGTGGCATGTCCATTACCTATTTTAGGCACAACTTATCAAATTAATTCTTCAGTCGCTCCTACTACTAATACTATCGGTGTGCTTCAGCCAGTGAATACAATTCCCATTGCACCTACACAAAGTAAAACAATTACTTTGACGTCGGGTGGTAAAACTCTCACTTTAACAGGTGGTACATTCCAACCTGGTACTCAGTACGTATTAAGTAAATTAAAGGGTCAATTTCCAACGGTGGTAATGGCTGATAAGAAAACTGCAGTTGCTAACCAAGCGGAAGACGCCACGAAAGGCGTTCAGATGAACAAAGATGAGTTGGCTGTAAAGGGTACCAGTTATCAAAGTCCGAAAGAAAGTACGTTGACGTTCTAAACAAACATAGTAATTTTTTTCTGTCTTTCTCGATTTTGAAACGTCGTGTCTTTTTTTTAGCATGTACTTTTAAAAAGTATTCATAAACCGTTTAAGAAACCTTTGTATTTCTACTCACGTTGTGGACACTAGCAAAGGTTTACCAATTGAGGTTTGCAAGTTAGCCTTTATAAGTTAATGGACGGAGATGGACGTTTTTAAATGAAAGGTATAATACCTGAAATCGAATATTTCTTATATTTATTTTCTCAAGGTCTACTTTCTACAATAAAATCGGTTTGTCTTTTTATTCCAGTAATACGAGCCCGAACGGTCGATGTATAGATTTGGTGGATAATACGAAAGTTCATTTCACAACTGGACGTTACAAGATACATTTCGATGTTGACAAATATTTCACGCTAAGAAGGATAGAAACAATGTATCCATTTATCGAGATTGTTTTTGATGTGAAAAACCCTGCTAGCCACTATCACATACCAGTCCTTCTAAGTCCGTTTGGTTATACCACTTATCGTGGTTCCGAAAGATGAACGTTAATGAAATCAGTGTGTTTGTTAATCTTTGTGTATCTTATTGTTTGTAAGTATTTTTTACAACTCGAGACGCAAACAAAGTCATGCATTTTAACTATATCAGTTGACCGTGCAAAGGAAACCAGCTGTATTTTTCATATCTGACGAAAGTGGAAAGATTTTTATGTAAATAGTTGTTAGCTGCGCGCGAGTTTGCTACATATGGAGTGAGAGTGTTACGAAAGGATGAATTTGGTGGTGTTCAATCATTGGTAGAGTTATTAAACTGTAATACAAGCATCCGTGTGAAGAAAATATATTTTATTTCTTAGTTTATAAAGTTTGATATTTTGTTACGTACTTTGCTCCAGTGGTTCAGTCCAAATCGAGTTCGAGTCTACTAAACTGTTTTAGAAACGTTTGCGTTGTCTACGTCAAGTGGTACGTAAAAACACGCAACAATGATAACACGGTAAAATTTTCACGCGAGAGATCACGATATTGAAGAATCAGGGAAGAACGTACCTTTTCGAATGCAAGATCAACGAGAAATATTTTTGCCAAAATGTCGGGTCATGTTGTCTGCAAGATCTGCAGGTTGGAAGAAGTCGCAAATGGTTTTTACTGCGGTGGTAAATAACTTCTGCCGACATCTTTCGGTGGTAGATTGTCAGATTTAGAAGATTGTATCTTCGACTTTTGATCGTTTCGACTATCGCCACCACCACGTCCGCCTTGATTTCCCGATCCGGGAGCCTGGCCGGAAGAAGACGAGTCACCGGTACCGAATTTAAAGCTGGCTCTATTTCCGTTCTCGTCAGCCTCGTACCTTCAAACGCATGTGAAAGCAAGAATAAATATTAAGAAGAAAAAGAAATAACAATAACAAGAAACACTAAAGAAGATAGCGAAAAGATTGTTGCTCACTTGACAGAGATGGGGGAAGGCCTTCAGGACTTTTGTAAGAAAAGCTTCCTTTTACGGCTCGTACTAGCTCACCGTCCACCAATTTCAACATTTCCGTTTCTTCTCTTTGCACGTCATCCACCGGTGCATTCGCGCTCGATATTGGACGATTCCTTGCTTTGTTGTCCTCGAACGGTGTATTCAAAGCGAGGCCACCGGCACTACGAGCGAACAGAGGTGCTGCTTTTGATCCGGTGATAACTTTTCACCGGCGCAGTACCACGTACAGAGAATCACTAGCCAGAGAATCTGAGATCAGAGAGGATACAGGGTAAAATGCGACGAACGAAAGCCATTTTGAAAAATGTCTCGTCGAGCCACGCGGTACGTTTTTCATACATCAGTCACACAGTAAAAACATTGATATTTTTTTTCAAATGAATGAATTCTCTTGCCATATTGGAATATTGGCCATGTTCCTCTTCGATACGTAACGAATACAGTCGCTTGCCCTAAGTCGTGAATACGACTTTCGTATCGAGCGATTCGCGATGACCTTCGACCTATGGGAACGTATGGTAAAAAGTATTTTTTGCGACTCTCCAGCACATGTTACGTTGATACGTGTGCAATTAACGATGCCTAAGAGAGAGACACTTTCTATTTCATCTATTTGATGTAGCCTTTACTGTTAAATTCACTCGATTCGAAAAGAAAAAAAAGAAATGAAAATCTTAAACGATTGGTGTGTCGTTCGCGACGCGCGTACTCGCGTTGCGCGGGAAGGTACTTTGTCTGCGAATTTTTAAAATTACTTTTGCCATAAGTTTTACTTTGAGTTGAAAACATACCAGTGATCGAGGCACAATTTTCCGAGTGGTCATTGTCGCCGTCATAGATCAATCACATTGATCACGACACTTTGAATAGCATCCCCCGATAGACACACGCGACGATATCGCTGGATTTCAGAAGCCACTTGACGTTTACTTCACTCCTTCGCTCTGTCAGCTTTTATATACCCCGATACTAGCTTTGTGCAAGGACGATACTTTTTTCCCCCCCTGAGACTGCGAAACTGAGGTTGTCGCAGGGAGTCGTACTGATCACGAATCTCCTTTGTTTAGAGATTTAACCAATCTTTAATTCGGCTCTCATCCTTCTTTTTCTTCGTTACAATTTCCATTGTGCCCCGCTGCGAACAACTTTGACATATGACAAAATCTTTGATACAATATCTCCTTTCTCTTTAATTGTTCTTCGTCTCTGAAAAAAGGGTGATAACTGTATTTCCTTTGCTCGTGCCATTTCTTTATATTTTTCAATGTTTAAAATTCGCTTTATTTTACAAAAAAAAAAGATACGATTTTGTTAACCATTTGCGCTGGCAACTGATTGCGGACCATAACGAGTGACCAAACCGTATACAATAATTCGTCGCTTTCTTTTTGAACTCGTCGGTATGATATCACTGGATAGAAATGATTGAGAAGTAATAAATTTATTATTTGTTTTACCTGGGTTATACTTAAATATACCTAAAACTGAGAAAATATTGCAATTTTGAGATAAAAAATTTTCGACGTGCGTGGCATGTCATTTCAGCGCAGGAGATTAAAAAAACAGAGTTTCGTCCAAATTTGTCTATGATTTGATTTATAAATATTTACCGCAACAAGAGAAAGAAACAACTACAAGAATAAAGGGCCGAGACAAAGATTATAAACTACGAAATATAAATATTTGTAGTCGTTAATGAAGGTGTAGAAATAAACATTCCTCGAGCGATCTAAAAGAGTTTTTCACATCGAACAGCGACGACGCTGAAGGAAGAGACGGAGAATCCCACGCGGTAAGGATGCGTCGCGTTGCGTATTTGTTGTCGCTGGACGTTCTTGATGAATTGCTGGCAAGGGACACGTACATGCCCACTGCACGTATATACGTGCACGTTCGTTCGCGATTATTTTTTTTTGTCGAGCGAGCGCGGTCGTGGAGACGGGCTGGATTTATCGCCATCCGTTTGCCACGCGATTCAAAGGCCAACGTCGTTACGATCGATGTGATCTCGCTCTTTTTAAGGGCACGCGGGCAAACAATATGGTCTCTGAACCGCTAATAGGATGCGTTTGCTCTTTCTCGATAGGTAGCTCTTTCTCGAGCTCTGAGTCGCGCTGACATTTTATCCTCTTATTCCGTCCTTTCGTACCAAACCCATCGCATTCCCGTCGCGTGCCCGGTAGCCCTATACGACGCGATGATCTTTTCCCGTTTTTCGTTCTGTCTTGCTCTCGATTCTCGTTGAAACCGCGTTCGAAGATTGTTGGATTCGTTCTGAATCCATCCTTTGTTCTTATTACAGTAGTCTCCAGTTAAGCGTCTGTCGCTCTCCCCACCAATTCTTGGAATTGGGACTATCCTTACTCTACCTGTCGCCTCGTTAAATACGATACTTGCACACACAAAAAAAGATTATATATAATATCGGTATTGACGAAACAACTGACGCTCATCCCCTCTTTCCTTTGGTGCGAATTCGCAGAATATATCTCCCCACTTAGAGGCACGTATTTTTAAAGAAAACCACCTGCACGGAATTTCTTTTTAATATAAAAAAAAAGGAAAAAAAGAAGTTTATTTCAATTATTAAACATAAAATATTTCTTAAAATGAAAAAAAGTAATATTTAAATAAATTCTTTGTTACACAGTGTGGCATAAATAATCTCACCATCCAACTAACATTTTAAATGAAATTCATCGAAGCACATCTACTTTCCAAAAAAAAAAAAAAAAAAAATAGATTAAAAAAATATCCCACCATGCATCAACTGTCAAAAAAAAAAAATGTGAGAATTTTAAAACCCACCTAACCCCAAAGAGTTAAACGTTTGCTCTCGGTCCTGAACCGTGGACGCTTAATTGAGAACTACTGTATTATAGACAAACTGAATCTATTCTCCTCTATTCTTATTATTATTATAGATTCACTATTTCGAAGAAGAGTCGTTTTGATACGTACTGAGATCGTTCAGATTGAATCTTCCGCGTTTGGACGCGCGATCCCCTGCTGCACCATGTAACGATTTCGCAATCGAACAGTTGCTGCTCCTTACGATGTAAGAGAGAGAAAGAAAGAATTATTGTCGCTCGGTAGGAAGGCATATGTGCATATATTTGCCAGCGTTATCGCGTAATTGGCGTATTGCACGTTATCGCACCTGCGCGAGACGCAACGCGACAGATTTATCTCCGCGATTTACATCTGACTTTTCATCAACTTGTTCTCGTCTCCAAGATTCCTCCTCTCGCGACAGTTCCATTCAAACGTGAAACCGGGCCAACGAAAGAACAATCGCGCGGCTAACGTCTCAATTTCGAGCAATCGTTCGATCGTCAACGACGCGTATGTATATTGTATGTTCAGTAAAAACTTTTTAGTGAAATTTTACTTGTGTTTTTTCACTTCAGATCGAAGTGAAAAAATTTGGTTACAAAACGGATCAAAATTGAAAAACCATACAAGCTAAAAAGGAAAGGAAGGAACGAGTGATGGGTTTGTTCGTTGTTCGTTTGGGTTTTCATATCTTTCGAACACGTTTTTCTACTCTCTTTTTGGTTTCTTCTTTTTTTCCACTTTTTTTTTCTTTAACAAGACATTTAATTATTCGCTCGGTATCTGTAAGCTCGGCAAAATCAACATTTTGCTGGTGGGAACGAGACGAGTTGAAGAGTTTCGGTGGATTCCACTTGTTTTTGGTTGTTGGTAACGTCGCGTTTTTCTCATGCAACTCGACGACTCGCACACCGCTCGCCATCCCCCCCGTCGGCCAATTCGAAAAAAATATTTCACCGAACAGGATCACTTTCGAGTGAGTGCACGCAACCGTCCGCATGTAACCAGGCTTTATTGTTTTTTTTAATGCTCGTAAAGTGCCATTCGGCGTAGGATTCAGAGAAAAATTTGACAAATTTTTTTCGTCGATGTCACGTCGCGTCAGAATTGATAAAACTTCCCACGAACATACAAACAATTACTCTGGTATTTCTTTCTCTTTCTCTCTGTCACGCAGCATTGAAATGTTTGGAATGATTCATCGTCGATTGCTTTCGATATCACAGGCAGCGTTAAATTTCGACATGCGATTTGAACGAAAGGTGATCATCTTCCACTCGAACGAAAGTAAGCGAATTCTTTTTGTTCAAACAAAGGCATCTGGTTCAACGTGACATCGACACACAACGTGTCCGTTTTATTATACGCTTTGAATCTGATTCTCGTAATATTTTCTTAAGATAAAAAAAAAAAAAAAAAGAGCCATACGTCGAGACGCCGATCGAAGAAACGTTGTACAACACGCCTCGCATCTTTCATCGTTTGAACACGAATTATCAATTATAATTTGCTCTCGTATCCATTCCGTGAGCGCACCCATTTTCGCTCATTGTAAATAGTATCTTAAATCTTCGTTACTCAGCACCCTTCGTACTTCATCTTTCCCTCGACATTACGTACAACTCGTATGTATCGAACATCTGACTGTTTCTCTCGCGATACACAAAATATACTTAAGTATATTTGAAGCGGTTTTTGAAGGCCTTCAGAGGCCAAAAACATCACGATTTTCAATAAGTCGCGCGTTCTTTCGCCTCGCTCGGATCGCTCCGATTTCTGCCAGTTTTTTGAACCCGAAAGATTTCTCGTCTGGAGCAGCGGTGCCCAACCTGTGGTATGCGTAATAACGTTGGTAATGGCGGAAAACATAAAAAAAAAAAAAGGGAGTTGAAATAAAAGCACAAAAAACAAAGTTTTATAGAGTTTTGATTTATAAAAAGAGACTTGTGCGAAAGTTTTTGAGGGATGGATGGGAGTTTACGAGAGGAAGGAGTACTCATAAATGAACAAAATTAATCAAGAGACACGATGGAGAAAAAAGGTTGGAAACAGCTGATCTAGACTTAACGTAGACATTAGTCTGTTATTAAAAAAGAGCGTTTGCAGTTTCGACGTGACACGAGTGCAAATCGGCGCTAATCAAGTAGCGTCAAGAGTTCCGAGAAATTGTCAGATCCGATTCTACTGGCAAGCGACATGAGCATGTCTCGAAACATAGAATCCAACGAATCGATAAGAAAATGTGTCTGCGCTTAACGAATAATTGGTTGATCGCGCGAGATGTTTACGCTTAACTGCGGAACGATTAAAATTCGAAAGATTTTTGCCTAGTTGCGAAGCTTCAACACGTCCAACGTTTATCAGCTCGAGATATTCGCGAATCTTTCGAATTGTAGTCTTCGCGTTTCGTGTGCGTGTGTGTGAGCGTGGAAACGCGTAAGTATACAGCATGTATGTTTCCTTTCCTTTTTTTCTTCTTTCATATAATAATTCAGTATTCTCTCAAGCTAGCAACGCTTGTCGACCTTCGATTACACAGAATTTGCGAGGACGCGAGTAAATTATTCAGGATCTTCTATTACGTATATAACTTTATATTACACACTTTGCCATACATACATTGCAACGATGTACAATGAGAATGAAAATAAAGGAAACCTCATCAACGTATCCCTCCCTTGTCGGTCTCGCTCCTTCTTCCGCTTAATACATCCTCCGTCAAAGGATCGAAGAACATCTTTCATAAATATCTTTTCGCTCAGACGGTCTAGAAAAATATGCGGATATGTGTATTAAAAAATACAGGCACTCGTGCAGACACACAGCCACGCACACGTACAACCATTAACGCAAACTGCGAACCCAGCACCGATCGATACAGAGTTGGATCCTTGCGTTCTTTTCTTTCTTTCTTTCTTTCTTTTTTTTTTTTTTGTACGTCGCTTTTCTCTCTTAGACAATTAGTATGCAATTAGAACCGATCAACGGTTTCTTTTTCAACCAGCGTCAAAACGCTCTCTATATAACGCGTCATTCTTTTCTTTAAATTCGTCTCATCCTTTTGATCGCCAATGTCTTTTTTTTTTTTTTTGTAAATCTGTACACTTTTGGAAAGATTCGCTTTTTTGTTATTTAGATACACTGTATACGTTCGTCGAGTGAAACGAATTCGAGCAAAGGTCGAAAGGTGAAAAAAAGGAAGGGGGATGAAACGGACGAAGGGTAATAACGCGTGCACGATCATCGAATCGAGAAAGAAATCGCTTGGGCGCTCGTTAGTGCGCCTTACCTCCCCGTTTACGAGTTGTGTCGTCGACGCGTATATTAATTCAACGCAACAATTCGCTTGGAGCACGGAGAGCGAGCCGTCGTCGAAAATCCGTTCGTTTCGTTCGCACCCGACTCCTCGAACGGAAGCGTAACAACGCGTTCTCGCATTCTTCGGATCGCCGACAAATCACATTTCGCTTCAAAAAATATCGCGATATTTACAATTACATTTTCACAGTTTTGACGATCCTGAATAGTTAACTCACGCGTTTTCTGGACTGGCGAGCGCCAGCTCGCTTAATTACAGGTTCCTCTCTTCACGTCAGGTTTCCGTTTCTTTTTGCGATGCGAGGTGAATAGAAAAGAAATAATAATAGCAACAACAGAACGAGAGAAGAAAACGCTCGTGTGTGAAAGTAAAAGCGGGTATCGATAGACGGTACTCGTCGAACGATGAGAGACGTCGTCTTTCAACGCGTCTTTCACGTGCGTTGGTCGCGAGGAAAAAGTACGGCCGGCTTTTTTTTTTTTTTTTTTTTTTTTTCATCGAGTTGCGCCGCTTTCAACGGATCGTCATTACAGCTTTCGGACAGCGCGCAATTCTAAAATCGCGATGTTTTAAAAAATTTCGTAAAAGATTTCTGGCCTATAGAAGGTTTTTTCGAGTTTTAGTAAAAACGAGAGTCTATGAATCTATGATATTATATCGATGTCCAACGAAGTAATAGCGGTTCTGTAAACTCGGTAAAGTTTTTTAAAACATTCTTCTGTGCTCAAGTTGCAACTTGTTCTTTCAACGTTCGTTCGTGTTCCGCCGGCGTTTCCGCGCGTGAATTGTCCCGCGCGAAAGTATCATCGAAATCACGAGATAATTTTGACAGTAATTAACCACAATAGTAAAAGCATATAAGCTATACAACTACCATTTCTGTATCTACAATATAGTTTTATGTGTGTATATATATATATATATTTTTTTTTTTCTTTCTTAAATTCTCTCCTTTTTAAACAGTCTGTTTTACTTTTTATAGACACTCCACTGTCTTTCTGAAAGGCTATCAAGAGGCTCGGTGCTTTTACGCTCGTTCAGGTATCAATCAGTGTCGCGTCGTTTGGTGAATTCGCTTCGACGTCATCGTCTTTCCAACCGATACGGGGACTACTCCTCTTCTCTTCTCGCTCGTACCGATAAACCATCACTCGCTTGCATCCCCCTCCTCCGTGAATCTTCGCCTCCACGAGCAGTCTGATTTCGACGATCGACGCGAGGCAACTCGCGTCCTTTGTCGCACGAAGATTCCGCGACACGATGCAGGAAAGAGAATAATACGACGCGTTCAAGCGATCGCACGTTTTCCCCCTTCGTAATTGGGCGCTCCGCGTTCGTTTCCCCACGAGTCTCGTCCCCAGGGTGGGACGCGACGGAACAGGCGGCAATGTTCTTCTTCACGGCACTCGTACAGCGACCATCATCATCTCGTGAAACGTGAACCGCGAAATTATCGGCGACCAGGTCGCGACGTCGCATCCCGACAACGACGAGGTCGTCGTCCGACTGCCGAGGCATCCGTGCGATAACTCGTTCCCTTTTCCATTACTGCAGGAGGCAACATTTACATTTAGGCTTCTTCTTCAAGGTGACATGCTCGACCTGCGAAGCGTCGCCTGGTCCCTGCGCCGTCATTCTAGCCACTTCGACGGTAGCTGCTCTCGACGATGCGACAACCTGCAACATTTTCGTTACACGTAACACTTATCCGAAATGGTAAATTTTGATCAATTTATGAGTTTTGTTGGAAATTTTATTTTTACCACTGAAAGTGATTTTGGCAGGGTAACCCAGAAAAATCGGACCTCTTCGGGTGTAATTTTGTATTTTTAGAGACTTGAACGATTCTTCGTAAAATACATAAATTAAAGCTTATGTATTCTTCTATCGTATTATAAAGATCTTCGGTTTCTTCTGCTTTAATGGAAATTTTATTCCTCGGTAGTTCTGGTATTAACATAATTATTTTTTCGGCAACCAAAGTCAGGTGAGGAAAAAACTCGACGAGGTACCTTATCATTGACAGGCTGCTGGCTGTTGGCTGCAGCTTTCATCGGAGATACCATGCGCATTTCCGTTCTCCTGGCCGGGCTTCGGCGACGAGCCGGCGTGTCGATTCGTCGAATTGGCGGTGGATTTCAGCAACGGGCTGGAACTGGAGTCGTGGTCGACGACGGACTGCGCGTTGCTCGCGTCGCATCCCGGCAACGGGGACCCGTTTGTCCAGGTGTCGGTGTGATGGGCTTTCCGCCTTTGATTAACTCCACTATCTCGTCGGCTTCCCTCGAAAGATCACCGTCTGGTCGAAACGGATTATCCCAGCCGCTATCCGTACTGAAAAATTCAATTTTCCCATTTTTAGTACATCGCTGGGTCGCGTCGTTCTCTCGGACTAGAGGATCAGGGCTGCTTTCAAAGTGCAAGTCGCGTAACTGAATTTGGGGGTCGCAGAAATTTCAGCAAAATTAAAAAAATTACGACCGAAAATTCGTTTAAAACCAAAGTTTGGCACCAAAGAAATTACGCTTTCGAATAAATTTTTTTTTTTGACTTATTATCAGCAAATTTGTATTCCTAGTTTATATGCTTCTATATCAGCGATTCTTAACCTTTTTCTGGCCCTGCCCTCTTGGACATCTTTAAAATTCTGCCGAAAACCAACTCCTGTGACACATGATTTTTATTATTCAAAAGTGAATTTTTGACATAAAGATAGACATAAAAGGTCATTAACTTCAAGATGTGGACAAAAAACGTGACACCCACGAAAAAAAAAATTTTTTAATTTAAAAGAAATGCAAAAAATCCACTGTTAATTCCACTCATTCTTGAATTGCCCCCTAGAAAATCAAATTGTGGGGCGTGGGACCCAGAGTTGGGGAACCACGGCTCTATAGCCAGGGTCGCGAAAATATTTGCTCGGGTAAAGGGGATCGCCAAGTGGAAAAGTTCGAGATGCCCCGAACTATACGACGACGACGATCCATTCCGGATGCTAAATTGCACCGAATCAACTCGTCGTCGCGTAACTAATCGTTTTCACGGTGGAACGAAAAATATCCACCTCTGGAGACGGTTTCCCTAACGGTCTCGAGTTCCGCGATAACAAGCAAATAACACTCTCGCATATATTTTTGTCTGTTAACCCTCCTTATGCAACGTCGCCGCAAATTAGCTTTAATTATAATCGCCACTGCTGGTTAACCGTGACATTGTCCATGATATCAGATTGCACGGTATAATTGCAGCCTATCTATCTTCCTGCCCCCTTTTGCTCTTGCGCACGTGTAACTGCGCAGACGTAGGTTCTACACGCGATCGTCGTTCTCGGTTTTTGCGTTTCATCGATCTCGCGATTTCTCCGACATTTGTTTCCTCATCCGAGATTTCAAGTGATTCAGTAGTTGTCGATACATTTTCCGACAATAAGAACAAATTTTTTGAATCGTTTTTAACATTTGACCGACCGGCAACACATTAACGTGTTTCTCTTATCGACTGGCGGTAACCGGCCGCCGGTTAAATTTGACAACTTTAATGCTTTCTCGACGATTCTCTGAAAATTTTGTCTTTTACGAGAAATGCACTAATTTTTCTTAGAAAAATCTTCTGAAATACACTAAAAATCTACCGGTCATAATAAATCTACACTTAAAATTTGCTTTGAAAGATTGTGAGAAAAAAATTTTAAGGTTACGGTTTTAAAAGAGAGAGGAAAAAAAGAGAAGAATACCTAGCAAGTCAAGATCGTACAGTGGAAAGGAAAGAAAAAAGAACTAGAGAAGTAAAAGAGGGGTATTCGTTCGGTAAAATGGTTAGTGGGCTGAACGGAACTGTTGGACCACAGCCAACAGGACTAATAATGTTCGATATTGCGAAACTAAGCGCTTCCTTGCCGCCAGTAATCTCCGCTGATTGCGTTCGATCTCAATCTGCGTTTGCCCGCAGTTCCGTTGTCGTGACATCGGCAACGCGAGAAAAGTCGTGGATTTACGTCGACGAGAAACGAAGCCTTACACATGTTCGAACAGTGGAAGAGGAGAGCCAGTACTTGTCAGGTTATCAACAAGTTGATCACCACCGATCACAAACCAATCACCGTCCATTCCTCATGCGTTCGAGAGTCCCTTTGAATTCAATCCGCACGTAAATAGCTGGATCCGCCTGTCGAGGTGGATTTTTTTTTTCTTTCTTTTTTATTTAAAGCACGTCGTGCTTAACCTCTTGCGCTAGAATGACGTGTCACACACGTCGATAATATTTGGCTCAAAATTGCAATGATTTTCTCAGTTTTAAATCTATTGAAATATAACTCATGGCAAAACAAATAATAAATTTATTACTTTTTAGTAATTTCTATCCAGTGATATATCGGTGAATTTAAAAAGAATTACTGTATACGGTTTGGTCACTCGTTATGGTCCGTGAATCAGTTACTAACGCAAAAAGATTAAAGAGGATCGCGGAAGATGTTTGCTGAGCTCGAAATGCAGCGTGAAATGGTCGAATAAGAAGCTTTATTTTGAACTGTCGTTGACGCGCTACCTGCGGCAACGTGTTTTACAACAAGCCAAACGTGTGTAACGCAGTATGTCTGCGACGTACAACGAAATCGTGCTTGGTTTTTTATCACCTTTCGTTGCCATCCGTCTCCTTGGGCACCTTGATCACGTAATACACGTGGCCTCCATGGGTGGTCGTCATTTTGCCCGCGATCGCGAATTCACGCCGCTCGATATCAACATCGGAGACCAATTCACCAGATTTCCCGATATTTCGCGGTTAGTTATTACACCTGACGCCGTAACAATCGCGATAACCACTCGCGGAACTGTCCATTGTGTCGGTTACTCTCCTCGATCTCCTCTTCCTCGTCACTGGTCGACCTTTGCTTCACCGGTCCAGTAGCGAGTACTTCCTCGACCCTGTCACCGAGAGAACTCTTCTGTGATTTCGCACGGACCGACTTTGCCGATACCAACGCCGGCGCGTAACGCTTTATTTTTAAGCGGATTCGTGGCGGGAGATCGCAACCACCCGCCGCCGCCGACTCTTTTCCTCTCCCACGTTTAATCCTCCCCTCCCACCCCTTCTACCAGTCGAGCTTCTTCATCCCTCTCTTTTTGCACTTCCGTTTATCATCGGACTCCGTTTTCAAGACGCAACTCGCGCTGTTATTTCAAGAGTATCAATCGTTCGTCGGGTGTACTCGCGACGCTGCGAGCTTCGAGAGTTCGTTCGCGCCGCGAGAACGCCCGTTCGATACCGCAAACGCGGGACGATAACTGTAACTCGATCCCGGATAAACTCGGGGATGACGAGATCTCTCGAGAACGGCCTCGAAACCAGAGTGTGTCACCGTGCCTTCCCCTTTCTCGTTCACGAGGAAAAAATCTCGTGAAAAAATAACAACGAAGGCCGTTGCTTTCCACCGCCAGAACGACGACGAATCAACCAATTCGATACGGCCATCTTTGGCCACTGTGCCTCCATCGAACGCGACGGTTTAATCGCGAACACGCTGCCAGTGAACACGGAACGCTACTTTACCGGATATGAGAAGCATAACAGTTAAATTCTGCCGTGCAACGTAAAGAATCCGCGGGGAATCGTACACATTTAACACAGTAATATTTTTATAGCAATAACGCTTTATATCAAGGGTATCTACAAGTAATGTCGTTTTTTGATACTGTACAAATTTTATTTCACTTAAGAGTTAATACAGTTTTAATCCATAATATAATTTACCAATAAGCATACTGAGTATCAATATATTTAACTAGAATAAAGGTTATGTCATAATCGAGTTAAATTGTTGTCATTAGATGGCAATGTTTATTAAATTTAAAGAAATCGACATTACTCATCGACAGTACCCTCTAATAAAATTGTTTAATAATATAATTTTTTTGTACGAAATATTTCAAAACAGGGTAGACTATGTATGTAAACCTACGTCGCAAATTTTACAACGCAAACTTTTAGCGACTTTCTCATCGTCCATCATTTTGCTACGTTTCTTTGATCACCACTTTGCCGGTACAAATCGGAGGAAAATGCCCAGCAGCCGACAGAGAGGACTTTTATCCAAAGACTCGGGAAAATAATTTTCACAAAATTGTCTTTGTGATATTTTTATAAAATTTATCTCACCAACGACATGAATTCCAAATTGAAATCCTGACACGTCCGACGTGCGAAAGAAAAACTTTTTATACCATTTGATGGTATTTTCCTTTGTAGATCTGACGTCACTTTTATCAACTGCCCCACCGAATACAATTACAGTCGACTACGCACGCTAGATCGCGTATTATTTCTCGAGTTTGAAAATTCCTCTTGTTGGTGTTGACAAATTCAGCGGCGTAGAAAAAATAAACAACGTAAAAACATGTCTTTTTATCGTACAATGCATTTGTTAGATTTTGATAGATTAAAAAGAACACGACTAGTACAATAATTATCGATGGCAAACGGACGATAATCATGGACGACTAACAGTATAGACTATTGACGACTATATCCGTCGTTAGTATCAAAAAGGTTGAGCACCGAGGATAGATGCAGTCGAAGTTTCGTCGAGGATCGGGACGAAAAACGCGTAAACCGTAAGACTGTCCACATCGATCCGACTTGGTCGAAGCCGACCCATTTCGCTACCGAGTCCCTCCGACCCATTTATACACGCCACCGTTCCTGTGCTGTCTGTCGCCGTCCACCTCACCCGCTCACGACCACAAAGCGCTTTACCGTCCGTCGTGCCGCGAAGAAGAACGGCTCTTCTTCCTTTTCTTATTATTCGCGCGCGAAAATTACCTCGCGGGAGTCCGAGTGTCAACCATCATGATTTCTCCTCTATCTGTTCTTTAATTCGATTTATTTTATCCATATGTGTAACGTCAATGTGCAGTCCCCTCCTCTTCCTCCTCCAGAGAGACTGAGAAGTTCCCAGAGAAGTGAATTCTTCTGCTTTGTAGAAGGCATGCACGACTGACGATAGTCAACCCCAACGTCTGACACTCATTGCATTACTGCCAATACTATATTGTACTACCAGTGACTATATTCAACGCTTTTGACGCTCATTGGGATACTACCGATGACTACAGGTCGCCTAACGTTTTTGATGCTTGCAGTGTACTGCTGACGATTCTAGTCACTGATAAAAATTTTATTTGGAATTCTTACTTCTCAATCCTTAGGATAATATTTTTCGATTTGCTGATGAAAAAAATATGATCGACTCAATGAAAGACGCCTGTAGTAGGAGAACTGTCTGTCCGGCGGCATAGTGCCTCAAGAGGTCATATACCCTGATAGAAT
>JAUCMO010000318.1:0-22127 GCA_032399605.1 Melipona beecheii | reverse complement strand
TGGCGTCTGCTTGGGTGTTTAAACCGAGAGGTTCCAAGTCAGAGAGGTTCCCGAGGAGTATACTGATGGACTTTAATCAAGGAAAGACGCCTGTAACAGGAGAACTGTCATCTGCCTGGCATCATGCCACCTCCTAGAATGTCATGTACGCCTGATACAATGTTCCAAATTTAAGAGGAGTATACATTCTAGTTCTCGAGATATGATGGACTTTAATTTTAAGGAAAGACGCCTGTAACAGGAGAACTGTTTGTCCGGCTGGCATGTCATGCCACCTCCAAGAATGTCATGTACCCCTGATAGAATGTTCCAAATTTAAGAGGAGTACGTTCTAGTTCTCGAGATATGATGGACTTAGTTTTAAGGAAAGACGCCTGTAACAGGAGAACTGCTTGTCCGCCTGGCATGTCATGCCACCTCCTAGAATGTCATGTACCCCTGATACAATGTTCCAAATTTAAGAGGAGTATACATTCTAGTTCTCGAGATATGATGGACTTTAATTTTAAGGAAAGACGCCTGTAACAGGAGAACTGTTTGTCCGGCTGGCATGCCATGCCACCTCCTAGAATGTCATGTACCCCTGATAGAATGTTCCAAATTTAAGAGGAGTACGTACATTCTAGTTCTCGAGATATGATGGACTTTAATTTTAAGGAAAGACGCCTGTAACAGGAGAACTGTTTGGTCTGCCTGGCATGCCATGCCACCTCCTAGAATGTCATATACGCCTGATACAATGTTCCAAATTTAAGAGGAGTATACATTCTAGTTCTCGAGATATGATGGACTTTAATTTTAAGGAAAGACGCCTGTAACAGGAGAACTGCTTGTCTGCCTGGCATGTCATGCCACCTCCTAGAATGTCATGTACCCCTGATACAATGTTCCAAATTTAAGAGGAGTATACCATCTAGTTCTCGAGATATGATGGACTTTAGTTTTAAGGAAAGACGCCTGTAACAGGAGAACTGTTTGTCCGGCTGGCATGTCATGCCACCTCCTAGAAGGTCATATACCCCTGATAGAATGTTCCAAATTTAAGAGGAGTATACCATCTAGTTCTCGAGATATGATGGACTTTAATTTTAAGGAAAGACGCCTGTAACAGGAGAACTGTTTGTCTGCCTGGCATGCCATGCCACCTCCTAGAATGTCATGTACGCCTGATACAATGTTCCAAATTTAAGAGGAGTATACATTCTAGTTCTCGAGATATGATGGACTTTAATTTTAAGGAAAGACGCCTGTACAGGAGAACTGTTTGTCCGGCTGGCATGTATGCCACCTCCAAGAATGTCATATACCCCTGATACAATGTTCCATTAAGAGGAGTATACCATCTAGTTCTCGAGATATGATGGACTTTAATTTTAAGGAAAGACGCCTGTAACAGGAGAACTGTTTGTCCGCCTGTCATGGTATGCCACCTCCTAGAATGTCATAAAAATTTCCCTGATACAATGTTCCAAATTTAAGAGGAGTACGTCATCTCGTTCTCGAGATATGATCGACTTAGTTTCAATGAAAGACGCCTGTAGTAGGAGAACTGTTTGTCCGGCTGGTATAGTATGCCACCTTTTCTTTGACGTCGTTCTCTCGTTTCAGTGAAGTGATAATGTCCCTCTTACTCACTCTGGGACGGAATGAAGTGCTTCTTATGGGATGCCAGAAAATGCTCCAGTTTCGTAAATGTGAACTCTCTTACGGCCAGAAGAATCCAGTTCATGACAAGGTCAACTCGTAACCGGAAGAACCAACGCCTTTACAAGTTCATTTTTTGCCTTTTTTTCTTTAAATATGTTTTGTACTGTGCATGGTTTTTCTGGCCACAAATATTGTTGCTGTGTTCATTTAAAAAGAAATTGAAGTACTTCGCTCATTTCTTTAATAAATAACTAGAGAATGAAAAATGGCGTAATTTTTTAAACAAAATTAGTTTCGAAAATGTGTTAGACTAGATATTTTGGTGGTATAAGGATATTGAAAAAGTAAAAACAGACAAAAAGGTGCTTAATCATGAGGTGTGGCATGGTTATAATGGTAGTGAGGATAAAAACAAATTTGTTGTGAGATTCTGGATTTTGGTATCTATTAACTAAATTTATATGCCAGTGAAAAAATTTTAAAGTAATGAAACCTAAAAGCTACAAAAGAAGAATCTTCAAAAACGTTTCTGTAATTGAAAAATCTTTTGAAAAATTCTGGTAAATTAAGTTAAGTGAATATTAGAGTAAAATGAATAGAATTGAGGTATTAGAGAAACATATACAAATGATTAGAATTAGCATTAAAATATATAACGTCTTTTCCGAATATATTAGCGCAACGTAATTTCGTCCATGAAATAAAGAAAACATTTTGGAGCGCGAAAGGGCGCGGAGGTTATCGTACCGGGTCCGTTGAATTCGATGGTGGTTCGCCCCAATTTGGAGCCGGGGGTCTTTTGAAAATTTTAAGGGTATCTTTCCTTGGTGAATGCATTATACGCTGCATTACACAGCAAGTCATCGAGAGATTTGACCTATGCGACTTTCAAATTAAAGCAAAATTTCGCCGCACCACCCGCGGATCTTCCCGACGTAACCGTGTACCACGCTGCTAAGTCAGAACGCGCGTAGTTTCTCCCTTGCGATCGACATGAGCCGCCGCTTCCAACTCAATTTCACCCTTAGAATTCTAGGCGGGCGGACATCTCGCGCAACCACCGCAAGCTACCAGATCACTTAGCCCACGCGTGATGAGACTTGCCACGGCTCTTTTTTGTACCGCCTCTTTGAGATTTCAACGTCTCTTCGCCTGATGGGAAATTTCGACCAAACCCGTATCCGGTGCCAGTAAAAGGATCGGTGCAACTAAACCAGAAAAACACACGCGTATATGTGCGCCACCTGTGTCTGCTCCCCGCAATGAGTTTAGGATGTAAGTTTCGAGCTCGACAGGGGAAATTTACTTGAAACGGAAACCCGGCAGGCCATATAGTGGCCTTGTATTAAGTAACATTGTATACTACGAAGTGTCGATGGAAAAGACCACGACTATGTTGTACCTCAGTCAAACCATGGCTTCAAAGCCTTTAATGTTAAGTGTCTCACAAGTGTTTTGAAGATAAAGTATAGACATTCTATTATAATGGTCTGTAAATAATAATCACTAAAAACACTGTAATGCCAATTAAACAATAGCGGTTCCACGTTTATTGAGCAAGATAAGGCTGAGGGCAAGGATCTCCTTCTTCTTCCAAGCATCACACGTTTTTTTTGAACAACGTGTTCAGGTATTCTGTCTGCATTTACTTGGTCATGTGTCCCCATAGGAGTTATTAATGATGTCTCTTTTATCACTTTTTGTAAAAAATTTAGAAAATAGAGTACAATGTAAATTTCACAAATAATTCCCTATTTAGTTTCTGCTCAAGCCGCACTTAATGAGCCTTTAACATGTCCAATTCTAATACATTAATTTCTTTCTTGGCAGGAAATCATAAATGTGGGTAGAACTAAAAATTATAAGTTACATCCAATTAAACTTCATAAAGTTCTCAAACATTTCTAATTTCTTGTGTTTTATTTTGAGCCACACCATAATTTAAATTAAATTTTTGTCAATTATCACGCCATTAACGTTACCTTCTTTCGCTTGAACTTCAAAATATCGAATCTTCAACGAAGGAAATTGTTTCCTTTTAATCAATAGCTGAAAAGAGTTCTCCGGCCCAGCACTAGATTCCAGCATTCCACCAACGTAAGATCCATGTTGTTTTAAATTATCGAGGGATTGACCAACGTACGCAGTAGAACATGAGGGATTCTTTGCCAAAATAATCTGATTAACCCGCAAAGTTTTCATGAGGTAGCCAGCCATCCTAGTTGTATTATAATCTGGCGCATCGCGCTGTTCTCTTCCTCGAAGCTAATATTCGCGCTCCTAAGTCTGCTCCTGAATTCCCAAGGTATCTCAAAATAAATTTGTTTTAAACAGTTCCAAAAAGTTATCCTTCTCTATTTGCGACGTCATGCCTAGTTCTTTCTAGATTGTGCTGGAAGAAGTAAATTTCCTAATGAAAAATGTACTAAAATAAAATATGAAATGTATAAAATATAAATTTTTTTGAATTAAAATATTAAAGATTGAAGGGGTTAAGCAATTGAAGAGATATTTTAGAATAGAATTTTAGAATATCTTGTGAAATAGTTAGAATTCAATTACTGGAATATTGGAAATTATTAGAGTACCATTAAATTCTGAGGCCTCACTAAAGCAATTGAGCCCAGTTTTAATATCACTTACATTAGAACTCCACCAGTGTGGGAAACGGGAAAAGTCTAGATCAAGAGGCCATGATCGGTATTTAGCTCTTTCATACCGCAATTTTCATCTCGACGATACAACTTGGTAACGTGCAAGTCCATGTAACGAAAAGGTTTGCGCCTCGAAAGAGGCATGACCGATTCCAGGATGTAAATCTGGTTTTGTATCCTGTATACGATGGCGGATTTTCATTTAAAAGTACCGGAACATACTCGTACAAGATAATATTCTGTATGAGCAATAAGCTATATTATTTTAACAATTCTTTATCAGACCTGCATCTACTACAGACGAATAGCAATGTGTCACAGAACTTATGCCCTATTCTTAAAAGTGCCAAAATAATGGAGCACAATAGTATATAAAATATGCTCCAAACGATATGACATTTCATGTGAAGGAATCCGGTGAAATAGGCTATGAAAATTATAATAGTATGTATATCAGGTCAGCAGTGCAACGGGTATGGTATACTCATACTCGGTAAATCATATATAAGATTTACTTGTCGGTAATGACAACGGGGTGACGAATGAATCGAAAAGGATTGTATTACATCTTATATTTGTCATTGTACTATTGTGTTGCACGCCATATTTAGCCATGTATTGTCTGTATACCGATTATGCCTTTAGCCATTTACATATTTACTAGCAGCTCATTTACTATGAATTATGAGTATTTCAAATAAGATTAAAATTGTGTATAAAATTTGTTTTTTGAAATTTAGAATGATCATTATGTATGTTTGAATACGTACCTAAATAAATATATTTCAAGTCAACTGCACCAATTGTTCAAACTGAATTAAAATAAATTTTATAACACCTTGAATTAAAAAAATGCTTTCAATTCAACAGTTCACAATTCATTCAACTAGATACATTTGCAGGTTGTGGATAATAAAAGGTCAAAGTATGCATAATAATTATTATGTTTATACAAAATTCATATTTTAGTGAACCTAACTAAACAAGAGAACCTAAACAAAAAACATTAGAAATTTATTAGATTATATCACAAATGAATATTACAATTCAAATATTTTTATTTTTTAACAATGCATAGTAACGAACCTGAAGCGTTGCCATAACAATATTGGCCTGCTTTCTCTGAAAAGATATCTTCGTCAAACATATTTGGATTCTCCAGTTTATTCGCGCGGCAATCACATTGTGCCAAATTGATAAAACAGTATTCCAAGAGCCAATAAGGAGGATGCTGATTCGTTCGGATCTCCAAGAACTGAAAACGATTTTTCATAATGAGAATCACGTGCGAATGATGAAAAAAAAATATTTACACCTACGATAAAGACGTTCAGGACTGAGCATTCTCATAACATGGGGAACAGCATGATTGAAAAGTGGAGCACGCATCGTGTTCCTCACAGGAAAATTCCCTCGTAGGCTCCATCAGTAGGCTGCCGTTCTTGAAAAGATCTCATGGTGTTCGTCCATGCTTCGCTGCTCGAATAAATGAAGCTACCGTCGATCCAGCTCGTCACTTTATTTATCTGCAACCTCGTATTCAGAGCTACTTTTTCGCGACTTCTTTTCCAATATCTGAACGAAATCTTATGTTCAACAAATATTACATTTAGAGATCATGTACATATTTTACAGCATTATATTTAGAAAATTTTTATATTCGGAATATTTCACAAAAAATTTTGCATTAAATAATTTTAATTAATTTTACGCTTTGCCAGTTGGCGCAATTATAAGATACGCTGGATGAAAGCGTAAGAAACAACATACGCAGTTTTTAATAGTCATTACTCCATGATTATGAATAACACTTATACTCGTCTTCTGTTGTTAAAAACATGTCGTCTAGAGTTTTAAAGATATTTTTCCATCAATTTATATGAATCTATATAGACATCATTGTAGTTGAAAGAGAACGAATGAATTCCAATTACATAAACTATTTATTATCCGACAAGTTTATGTACAATAATAATAATTAGACAGATTTTCAAGGATATAACATATATTAGAAAATGATTTAATTCTAATAAATAAATTGATCGAGATCCTTCCCTTTTTGTTCTAAATATTTGAAATTTAACACTGTGTATGTAACCTTCCGTAACTAATTATATGTACATATATGTACATATATTTTCTAAAATTAACACAAAAACCATTCTGCAATTTCAAAAGTCGAAACCCAATAACGCACGAATCATCCATGTATGTTCCTCCTCCATATCTTATTAACCAATAAATTAAATCAGAGAGAGCGAGAAATTACCTGTTCACGAGGGCTATTAGGGCTGCGTCCGGTTTGCCGATCATAATCCGCTCGACGGAAGGGAATGTATTTGTTACCTTGGCACTCCTTGTCAAAACCGGATCGCATTTGTCCACGTCGATTCGGTGGTACTCTATTGGGCAGCCACTTTCGCTGGCCATGATTATCTCTGACGACCAGCTGCCCTGAAATCATTCCGTACACAGCATTAATGAAGATCATTCGAGGTTCCACTTCTCAAGGAAGTGAATTGCAACGCGCGACCGGTTCTCGAAAGATCGCTTCTTTTTTTTCCCTACTTTGATCGCTTCCGTCGACGAAGGTTTCGCCGCGTACGCTAATCGACACGGATGGAATTCAGGAGACTGACACAGTTTTTTACTTTTCACCTCTTTTTCGAGAATCGACCACGCTTTCCTTCGTCCTGGTTGCGATCGGCGTTTAACGCACGATTTTTGAGACGGAATCCAGGACTTGAGGTCGAGCACGTTTTCTTCGAATTATCTGAAGGAATCCGAAACAAGTTCTTTTCGAATTTTGAGTTTTTTGATTCAATTTGATTAAAAATTTTGAGTTTTCCTAATTTAGTTTAATCAGAATTTTGATTTTTAAAAAATTTAGTCCAGTTTTTTGAATTCCTTTGAAACTTTCACTTCGAATTATTTCAAAATATCATTGCAACAACCAATTTAATAAAATCATTATTCTTATTGGCAGACCGCAAATGTTTATATATATTTGCATTTTAAATAATTATAATATCATTAACAAAATAAGAAGTAATAAACTGAATAATTTTGTTAATTTCATAAAAAATATGAATTTATATAAACATCAATATATCAATTCTTATTAGATTTCTCTTTTCATCACTCAGCAATTCCTAAAAACTGATAAATTAATTATCAATTAATTTTCCTCTATTTTAAATAACTCTGGAATTATTTGAACACAAAGTGAAACCATTCACTACATTATACGGAATATTTTACGTGAAAAGTGGATTAAAAAAAGTTTCTTTGCACCCGGTTCTATTCCGACACCCGGACACCTTACGCTGTTTGCGCAACGTGATACAGATATTCGAATGCGTATACTGTCAACGACAATAATTCCCTTGCTTCGTAATTCTACATACTGTTCCATCTACTTTACCTAATTCATTCAAGATATTTTGACTGGATTCTGACTGAATTATCGTTACATTTCGACATTCTTATTTCTTGTCATGAAATCATTAATTTCTTTTGATTGAAAATGAAAAGAAAAAGAAAAATGAAATAGAATTTGGACATTGAATTATTGAATGAGTATCTTTGATGAATGAGTATCTTTTCTGTGGAAAATGTCAATTATAATTTGGTTTTTTATTACATCGCAATAGTGAAGTAACACTTACTATTAATAGCCAAACTAAAATGATGAAAAGCATTGATATAGTTGATATTTACCGAAAAAAGGCGAATAATGCTGTCCTATTCTTGACAGATGGCAGACCATCGTCGCCTTGCATGAAAAGCTGACTGAGCTTCCTTGGAGATGGTCTGTCCTGACCAGCCAGCATGTAAACCCCATCGGAATACGCTGCTGGCATCTTTCGTATCAGCCTGCTGTCTATGGATGTACAAACCGTGTTAGGATTATAATTTTTAATAGAATAAACAATAAAGTAAAGTACCCCAAAATTGAGAAATTCAACAGGAAAGGGATTTAACTTTCAATTGTTACCATTGGATCATACACGACTACAATAGTTTGGATTAAGTTACTGAATTTTATTTTATTTTCTATTTTATATTTTTTACACAGTAAAAGTTCTCTGTCATCTCTAATACTAAACAATAGCAATTGAACGTTAATGTTATATTTAAATGTACTTTTGATTTTGATAAGATAATTCATCATTTACTATTTTCCACTATCTTATTAATTATTACAATTTTTTCTAGAATTCTTATCTTTTGTACAATATTATAATGTTTCCTTTATTCTCTTTATGTTAAATTAGGTAAACAACTTAAAACTGTTGTAATTTACTTACAATTCAACCAATTAAAAGTTAAATAAGCATATTTATTGTATATTATATCAATATATTTTATATTGTACGTATATTATAATATATAAATTGTATACTTTAATCTTGTAAAAGAATCGAACATTGAAATCGTATCAGGAATTAACTGTTTAATCGTATCAAAAGTTAATTACTCTTGCCTTGTTCTATTAATACAAACAATGAACAAAGATGAAATATTTAACTAGACTATTAGCATTCTGTCAGAAAGAAGATGGTTAACACGTCGGAAAGAAAACCCTGAGAGATATAATGTCATTTAAACACAAACAGAAAATTAGAGTAAAACGCAATAAATATTTAAAGTGTAAAAAAAAAGATAGTTTTTATGAAAAGAAAATAAGCCTTGCCAACAGAATTAAATTGTCTATTAAAAGATTTAATTATTTCTCTCTCTAGAGAGATAAAAAAGAAGAGGATCTCACGTGATTTTAATTTTTTTCGTCGAGATTCATTTCATTTTCGAATTATTTAAGTTAGTATTGTTCGTTCGCGTTAAACAGAATAAGAGTTAGTATAATAATCGAAAGGCAACGATTTTTATGTTTAAAGAACCATAACATTTCTGTCGGGGAGATCTGGTAAAGCTTTTTTGCTAGCTATATTGACATAAAATAGCGACTTTTTTTCGCCTTTCACTCTACGCGCCATAGGCTTTGCGTCAATTGCTATACGAGTTATCACAATGTCAATAAAAAATATTTGCAACGAGAATTAATTCTTTTTTTACTTCTGTCTGAATTATAGCAATTACCATTGTAATAAAACCTTCGGAATTTCTAGATAAATGTCTTCGTGCTTTCAGTATTTCAACGTTACTTCTATCTTTCATGATTAATATCCTTGAATATATTAAAAAACTGGCGTCTATTAATATGAATATCAATATTCCTCCAATTTCCTGATTGTTAAATAAATCTTAAAACAAGGTCATTGACATACGTTCACTTAATTTATTATTCTAACAAAACAACTTGATCTCTTCTTATATTCTTCGAATTTCTTCCTAAATTTTGCGATATTATTTAACTGTAATGAAACAACGATCATGAAAAAAATAGTATCCAAATTCTGACTCTTCCACGTTCCTCAAATTTTATCAATATTCATTGTTCTTCCAATATTCCTCTAAAAGTTAATTTGAGTCTATCGTACTAGAAGTAAAATTTGTTTAAAGTGAAATAGGTTTAAAAAGAGTGACATGTTCACCGACGTACAGTGGTAAAAATTCTAATTCTAACTGAACAAAAATAATGTTTTATATTTTTGGTTATTCTAAAATTAATTTAATGAGAAAATATCAAAGCAAATATCTATGCTCCCATTGTAATTTATAACAAAGGTATTACAGTCATTTAATTCTTTGTAATTTAGTCATTTACATTCTTTGTTTTTTATTAATAGATATAAATATATAAATTTGAGAAAAGATTCTAATTCTTTCATAATAAAATCATATATATTCTTAATGAAATCCTGATTGCCAAATATCGAGAAGTTATAAGTTGTTTCACGATAATTCTGTTTATTTAGAATAAAAAAAAATTATACTGTGCGATGATAAAGCAATGGTATTTGGACTACTTGCCGATCGATCCCCAATCAGGATGTGCCAAGTTGTTGTACCATCCATCATACCTCTGTTTATCCGCATAGCTGTGCGCCACTCCTGCAAGAAACAGCAAGAAAACATATTCTAAGATCATAATATGGCAAGAAAGTGTCAATTTCCATCGAGAAATGCCAATCACTTTCGACGGAAGCAGAATTTTCGACTAAAGTCGAAAGCGAATGTCACCGAAAGATTCAAGGATACGCATTTACAAACTGGAATCTTTAATTAGACACACTGAATTACGTAAATTTAAAAAAAAGAAACAATATGGAATGGATTATGTCATGAATCTATGGATTGTTTCTTATGAATCTCTTGAGAAAAATTTGAAAAAATAAATTCCAATAAATTCTGTTTCGATTATTCTTGAAATCTTTCGTGAAATAATTGTTCAGTTCGTTTCTTGAAATTACGAGTTTGTTAAAAAAGGACTCTTTCAAATAAAAAAAAAGGAGTCTTTCAAATAAAATATACTTTAATCTTTTTTTGCGATTGTTCAATTGATTTCTTAAAATCGTTTCGATTTAAATCTAAAGATTCTAAATCTGTTTTTATTATTATTTTTGAAGTCGTTTGTGGAATAATTGGAATAAGCGTATCATGAGTGAAATGATAATCATTCGGACAGACAACTATGCATGTAAATTACACGTTAACTATAGACGAAGTCATTAATCCGATATTTAAACAGACTCGGTCTAATTTATGATCGGTCAAGTTGTACGTTTATCGATAATTTGTACTTATTTATGAAGGGAATGAGACATTTAAATTATAAATGGAGATCTCAAGAGAGAAAAAAGAGTAGTATTATATATAAAGGAATGAAACAAGGAAGAATAAAAATTGGATCTAATTTAGTTGAAAGTACTCAAATTAAAATTTCTCACGATTAAATATTAAAATCACAAAAAAATACTTGTTCGCAAAATTATTTACGTTTTGCTCTATTTAAAAGTCATTATGTTCCTCCTACCTTATTCATTCATGTGACTTAATTCAGAGTCATAAACTAATTTATAAATTCTATCTTTAAAGTTATCATAATCATTCATAATCAAATAAGATTAATATAAATATATAATTAATGCTAAATTACTAAAATTTTATTTTATATTTTACGTTTTCTTTGATAGAAAAATTCTAATAATATAAAACTAAATTAAAAGCTCAAAAATTAAGTAATTTAAAACTCTAAATTGTTGTGATCTCCAATGATTCAATGATACTAGTTGAGAATTAATTTCAATTCATAATTATCGCTATTTGTTTTTTATGTGGTGTCGAATAAGTCAAATCAACGTTAAGAATTAATCTCAGCTATAGTTGCACGTCAATTCGAACAAACCTATTCTTAATATCAAGATCAAGGGACGTTTCGCTAGCTCTCTCAATTATAAAATAGCAATTATAAGAAACCTTCTCAATTGGAACATCGTTGTTCCATATTTTCACTTTCGGTATACTACGTCGCTGCAAGTTCGCTGAAGCGGGTAACGGAATCGCGCGCGTGTAACGATCTAGCATCACAAAGATCAAGAATCGTACCGGTCATGGTAGGCAAGACGATGGAAATCACCCAGGCTAATAAGTAGATCCATGTCGAATCTGGTGGTCTTCGTCGTGTCATCCTCAACGTATCAACAACACGCACCCGTACATTTCTTTAATTAATCATCACTTGATCCTCTTTTGCCGCCACTTAATTGCCACCATTCGATGCTTTAGAGTTCACGGCGATGCATGTCTATTCAAATAGGAACAGTTTATGAAGGCGTGCAAGATGACACACACTCTGGTCCGCGACGATTACAGACACGAATCGAATTAATCGATTTTCCCGAAGAGAAAGAAAGAAAGGAAAAAGACTGGAGAGATCGACAAAAAGACACTTTTTCATGCAGTGAACAGTGTGATCGTAGGGACCACCGCAAAGAATAGAGACAACACGTGCAAGACACGGGCGAAAGAAAAAGAATCGAGGTCCGTTCGCTTGGCTCTCAGGGTATGCCTCGTGTCTGATGGCTTCGAAGTAGAATTTCCCCCACCCTCGAGGACGTTGGTGAGCGAGGGTACACCTCATACTCGAGTGGTTTGGGCCAAGAGCGCTCGGCCTGTACTCGCTGTGTCGTGTAGCCGTTCTTGGATACGCGGTGAAAGTCGCCGGCCTATTTGTTTCGTTACCGCGAACGCGCCTCTCTGTCTTTCTTTCTCCCTCCCACTCTCTGCACATTATGCACGTCTTTCTTTCCCTCTTATTCTCTCTCTTCCGTTCGCAAGTGTTTTCTTCGTCTTCTCGATTGCTCTCCCTCGCCGTTCCACCACTCTCGCTTCGCGTCTTCTTCGCCCTCTGCGTCTCCGCATCTCTCATCGTGGTTCGTTCACCGTACACAACCATCGCGACGTATACCAACCGGCGACGTCACTGCAGGCGCAGGCCTAGTTTTCGAGTCCGCGGCACCAATTATCCAAGGCAAAACCTCTCGGTTCTCCGACCTGAGGTTTCAAGGTCGATGACGGGACGTCTCTGAGAGAACATCCTGGCAGCCGGTGACGCCAACGTTTAGCCGGAATTCGTTCGCGTTCCGCGTTCTGTTCCTCCGATTCCGGACGCTGAAATCGAGAACGAATGGAGGGCATCACGTGTAACCTTGACACGAGGATACTGCTCGTAAGTGGTTCGAAATATGGCATTTCTGTAAATAGTATGAATGCAATAATAATGGTGGTATATTGAAATATATACCTGATATTTCAATATAAACCACAATGTACTATAATTCGTTCAGTACTAAATATATATAGCGAAGTTAAAGTATGTGTGATCCACTTCTATGATGCCGATAGCATCTAAGGTACTTAACAGTTGAAAATATTTTCGAATATTTTATGGTGATTTGAAATATGGAAATTCTTTGGAATTTTATTTCTTGTAAGTGAAATCTTAAATAATGTATGTTAAGTTAGTAGGGTGAAGAATAATCCACATACATACATGTTATTTATATTCCTTTAGGAGTTCATTTAATTTCTTTGTGAAAGAAAAAATGATGGTACCTAGTCAGATATATTCTTTTTCAAAATAAAGTTCATACTATAATTCTTTTTCACATATTATTTAGAGCTAAAATTCTATCAGTCATTTCTTCTATAGCAAAGTATAAGAGATATACTTAATTAAAGATTCTCATACGTCAATAAATATCATTTTCTTAATCGTATTTCAATTTCCTTAGAAATAACATCTTCTATAGAATCTTCTATAAATCATGTAGAATCACTTCTACAATACTTTTGAAATGAATCGTCAGCAACATTCTTAGAACATACATAGAATTATACGTTAAATCAAGCATGTTCTCGTTTCTTATTTCTTGCATCATATCAAACGTAATGTAACAGGTGTTTCATTTTGCCAATGAAAGAATAGTCGCAATAATATTACAAATCACGACAATATTATAAGTTCTTTGTTTGCTTATGGAAATAGTTGTACAGATGTGTTCCTTTTTTTTATTTTACATCACCTAAAATAAAAGATAGATTAGAAAGGAAATAACGTTAAGCAACGTTATCCTTTGACATTAAACTTGCCTCAAGATTTTGTAACTTCTGCGATACTCAACTTTGAGCAATAGATCATATATTATATTTTGAAATCTTTTAGTAACAAATCTAACAAATAGAATTACGAATTAAAAATAAAAAATAAAAATTTTGGAGTAATTTTATCTCTAATAGAAAAAAATTGAGCTTCTCCAAGAAGAAGTGCACTGGAGTGAGTCAACTAGCGAAGAGATTTCCTCCGGCAATCGGGCGATTTTTATCGCCCTTGGCACAAATTAGCAAAGGCGATTGCATTTCAAAAAAGAGATCAAACGAACATATTCCTTATTGAGTATATGTCACACTAAGCATCGTTCTTTTCTCTGCTTGGCCGCTCCCTTCCAGAAAACTTCTTCATTTTTTGATGATGAATCACAGACCGTTTGTCAACAGACTTTAAATTATACTCATTCACGCAGAGAAATGCTTGTTTTCGTGTATACCGTTTGATATTCTCTTTGTTCTGTGCGATACCTAAAATTATTGTACAAACAAGGATGAAGAACGATCAAAAAAGGAAAGAAAAGAAGGTTAAAAAAGAAAAAAAAGAAATTCTTGCATCTTGCATTTTAATTGAAATCATTCACATTCTTGCTCGAGCATCGTAATGTATAATATGTGTATAGAAAGAAAAACGATTTTAATTTCGCACTTTAATGTATCCAGGACCATTAGATACAACACATTTAACATTTCTTGTTTTCTTTTTATCCATCATTTACTTCACACGTTCAAAAAAAAAAGAAAACCATTCAATATCATGGCAAACATTCAAATCGTTCCACGTGCGGGTCGTTTTTTTGTAAATTGTATCGCTCGACAAACGAGTTTGTCACTCATTCTTTCATTCGATTCGTTTTTTCTTATTTTTCCTTAAGATATTTCGCATATAGCATTTCGTGTACACGGAAATAGTCGAGAAAAGTTCGAAGTAGAATATGTCTGTCGAAGTTCGTGACTATACATACATCATTTTCGATGACGTATCCTCTGCAAATATCTATTCGTTATTTCGTTATGTAGGTACTTAATTCTCAAAGGCCTTTCAACTATGAAGCTACACTCGCCTTTTGAATCACTCGGATCTCGCGGTTTTCGCGTGATAATTCGGATGAACGACTCAGCCGATTTCGACTGGCCTCTACGCTTTTAACGCTTTTAACCATTTGCGCTGATAATTAATCAATAATATCCGTTAATATCTAAAATCGTTCTTTCGTAATTTACTGCGAGTTGTACAAAACGTTAGAATGTAGATACTCAATGCCCAAGATGTACATGGGCAAAATATAATCGATTGGTATCACTAGTTCCGCTATGATTTCCAATTTCGGCATACAAGTAGATCAAATGAGATGCTACGCATATGCTTTTCGCATTTAAAATTAAGTATCAATGTGCATAACGCGTTGTTCCAACACAAATGGTTAATTAGACTTAAAATTATTAGAGGATTGTTTGACGTTGCATAAGTTATTATACAAGCTAGGTATCGAAGAAGAATCTATAATATTAAATAATATTATAGCATTTCATGATACTTCAATATTTTTCCTTGTTAATCGTAAGATCCTCTAATTAATTTAAGCGATATAACTGTTAAAAAAAAACAATTAACATTTAAAAGCTATAGCACCATTCCCAATATAAATTAATGTCTTCATGATAGTCAGACGCGTAAAATCAAGATTCCAAACTGTTACCTTCAAACAATTTTTTATTCCCTGCATTTTCTTACTCTCACAGCAATCGTTTTATTCGCATGGTTCATGCAATTTGCGTGTGTTCAAGTACAAATAATTCTATCAACGAGCTCACACACACGTTATAAGTCTACGCGTATCCAGACAAAAAGCCGACGAACTGACAGAAAGATCCAGACGATGGAAATATCATTTCGAAGTCGACCCAGGATAATAATAAACGACTGCTGGTGCTGGGAGTTGCCAATGCGCCGCGTGAAGTTCAATCAATTGTAAAAGGGTTTTCCGGACTGAAGGTAGTATCCTTCCTTCCGCGAGGAAAGCGTCTCTTAAGTTTCTAAGCAATTGTTGTAACTGGGCTGGTAATTCAGTGTCCAGATCTTTGCCAATACAGGTTAGGATGAAGAACAGAGAGTCAGGCTTTAATAAACATAAAAAAAAAGAATTACTTTTTTAACATTTTACTTAGAATACCTATGTTAATATAACTACAACATATTATAGACCTGATTTGTAAAAAATAGAATATATTTCATTACGTAGGCTATAAGAATGCAAAAGCAACTTTAAAAGAAATTGCAATTTAACTTTAAAAGAAACTGTAATGATTCCATTTCAAAAATTTTTCAATTGTAGAACTAATAATTTTCATACATCTAAAATCATGACTAACTGTGTAGTTAGTTGTTGAGAAAGTACATTGTATCACGTGTAAATCATTCTGAGTAAATATATGACGTTTCAAAAAACATAAGTTAGAATACGTAAAGCTAGAGTTTTCATGTAAAAAGGCACCAACTTAATATGTTGTGTTGAACTTACCTCAGTCAAGGAATTTACAATCGGAGGCTGTAAGCAATCTTGGCAACACTTCCAAAGCAGCGTGAGAAGAACACGTCCGGGAGGAACGCCCTCCTGTTGTGTCTTCAACTGAAGCTGTCTCCGTTTTAACTGTAACCGAAATCATACATATGAATAGATAAATACCTACATACGTCAATCATTCTAATACAACAAAAAATAAATTGCTTTAACACAGGTAATATTGCAGTATAATCGATTGCTTAAAGATCATTTAAAAATCGTTCAAGTATGATCATTCACAGACTTTCACAAATCGAATATTCATTACTGATTATTTTACGAGATAAAAAGAATTAGTTCTACCTGGCAATACATTTCGTTCAAAAACGTCATGAAGGCGGAGTAACGATAGTTGGATCCATCGTAGAGCATCTTGATTCGGTCTTGATACCATTGTTGACAGATGTTCAATAAAGATTCCAAGAAAGTTTCTTTTGTTTCTTTCTGCATTAAAAAATATTTTCTCATGACTTTGAAATTTGTTTTAATTAATACTAGAACCATCAGAATTAGTAATTTTTATAATTTAATAACAATTTGTAAATTATACGAATAAAACTTGTCTGTAGAAATAAATACAAGTATTTCTAACACTCTATCTGAAATTATGTTTTGTTCATATATTTCAAGTATTTCTTCGAATACTTATGACAGTTTTGTGAATAAAACTTTTGTACCACAACATAACGATATTAATTTAGAAAAAAATTAGTATTTACATGATTGCTACTGCGTGCATTTTAATGTTAAATTATAATTTAACGTATAATTACTTCTATAATAGTGATGCAAATTTTCGCTGCCGGTTCAGCATACTTTCTATTCTCGACGACCCTCTCCAAAATGTGTCGCACGAGTTCCATTAAGGCTCGAGCATTTAATAGATTCGGATCTAAATTAAAACAAGCGTTATGATTAAATGATTAGTATCTAAATTTTTTTTATTTCTTAAAATATAAAATCGTTGTTTTTAATAATTATTATTACCTTCTATAGCTCTCAAAAGCGTGTCTTGAATCACAGGTGGAAATTTGCCCAATTCAGAAGCATCTGAAATATTCACTGCCTTCGCAGCCATCACGTCGGCTGCATTCAAGCTTTTCGATCGCTTCAATCCATAAGTGGAGACAAAGGATAACGACTTTGTGAGCCTAGCAGGTTTCGCTGCGTTTGCTTTGACGTCGTTTTGATCCATGTTGAAGTGGACCCTACCGGAGCCCTGTTTTACAAAATGTATTTAGTACGCAATACTTTCATGTTCATCTTACGCGCGCTTACATTCCATTCTATAAGTTTTTTTACAGATTAAGCTTAAATTATAATATAAAATAAAATGTATGAATAATACATTACTAACGTTGCATCTTTGGGAATACTCACGTGAAAAATATAAACGGTGCGAAACGTAGGAGACGAGCGTACAAGTCAAACTACCTGATTGCATGTCATGTCGGCCTTATATAGGGCCGACTCTCTTTGTGCCCTTCCCGATCACGTGATAGGGAAGGTAAGTCATTTTTGACCTGGATGCACCATTAGCACGGTTAGTCTCACAAAGCAATATTTGCAATTACTTTATGGGCCTAACGGTACTGCCCAGGGATGCATCCCTCACATTACTTTTGTACATTTATTAGCCCTGTTAGTAAACCTAAAGCCAGAGGTATGCGTCCCCTACATCTTTTCCTATCGATCGATAATTAATATAATTTTATAAACAGACAATTACATGTAATATATTTCCACTTGACGCTGAAGTATCAAGCGGATGTGATTGTCGCAATGCAGAGCCTGTTGAATGATGACCACTTTGATTGTGAGAGTGACGAGACGTTTGATGATGTTGTTGCTGAAGGGTATGTTGTATCTGTTGTTGCTGCTGGGCATAAAGATACCGATGCACATTGCCACTCGACTTACTGTGTTGCAAATAATACGGAGATCTCTCTGAAGCATTCGTCCGAGACCTGAATAAAGATCATTAAATGCCGACCATTTAAATAAAAAGCAAAACATTGAACTGAATACCGTTTTTCTCGAGCATTTGTAATAAGAGAGCATTTGTAATTTATCCAACTCTCGTCTTTTTATCAAACATTCATAACAAGAGAGTATTTATCCATCTCTTGTCTATATTTCTGACGCTATATGGATTATCAAAACTCTATTGCAGCATAACTGACATAATCCTACATCCAATATTTCACTTTGAACGGTGATCCGAATTTTAATCTATAGTTGTGCAAGACGCTTCAAAAAATGAATTTGGTTTCGAAATTACTTTCAGTTCCTTCTACTTCTCCGTTAGAAAGACGTTATGTTTAGAATATCTATATATTCCTCTCTTACCTTTTAAATAAAATGTCTAATAATAAGATGATAATTTATTATTTTCTTTGCAACAGGATAAAATTGATTTCTAATTAATCTCTGAAAATTTTTCCGATAATAATTTCACTTACAAGAGTTTTATGTTAGCTTTCTAGACATGATTCTTCGAAGCATTCTTAATACGTCGTGTCGACCTAGTCTCAACTATTCCATAAGTAGTTTATACTCACTTAGAAGGATGCGAATCGTTCTGCTTCATAGTGAACTCCTTGGCGTGTACGTTTAATCGTGGATTAGTTGTATTTGCCGTGGTACCTTCCGTTCTTCCTCCTAAAAATGATATCATTTTTTTGGAAAAAGTGTTTCATTATCTTAAAAGTAAAATCAAATTTGAAAGACAATATACTAAAACAAAAACAATGAACTATAAACCTGGAGGTCGATAAATTTCCAAAGTAGGTTTACTTTTTAACGTGGTTACGTTATTATTGTTGTTGTTGTTGTTGTTGTTATTGCTGTTATTATTATTATTATTATTATTATTTCCCTTCTGTGGAATCGCATCCCTCATCTGCAAAATTATACAGCAAATTAATTGTTTATATACAACTGTATATAATGTTCTAAGTTAACTTCACTAATAATAGAAGGACAGCCACTTCACATTAAAATTTTCCTAAAAATCTAACGAAATTATCATGTATATGCATTGCTATACTGTATACTCGCTATGAAAATTAAATTAGAGGCAAGTAAACTACAGTCTTTTTAAATTGTAAACAATTCATTCAAGCAATCTTTCACACAAAATTCGTAATTTATAACAAATGAATCAATTACAAAATATACTTTGTAAGATTCTATTAAATTTCTGTAAGTTATATTTATTACCTTATCTATTTCATTTTACATGGATAATTTTTCTATGTAAATAATTATAATAAAATTGTAAGCAAAAATATATGATTTTCTTTCGAAAATTAAGTGATCTCTAAAAATTCTTCCTATTTTCTAAAACGTATACACTAAAAATCAACATTAAACTTCTGTAACATCAAATTTAAAGAACCAATTATTTCACAAAATCTTTTTGTGACAATCTATTCATTTCGTTTTTGCAATTCTCAAATAAATAATTGTAATAAAATCGAAAACAGAAAAATATAGTTTCTCCTCGAAAGTTAAATATCCCTCAAAATGCTTTAAAATATCGTCTATTTTTAAAAACGTGTACGACTAGAAAAGTAAACGTGCTGGTGAGAAAATACCAGATCGGTGTCGTTTCGGACGAAAAGACGCAATACCGAAACAAACAAGGGAGACTCACAGTGAAAAGCGTGTGAGAATCATCATCGTTTCCAAGGACGTCGAGAGAGCGTCGGATGGAAATCCTGGTCGCGGTGGGGTGGCAGTGATAACGGGAACTTGCGAACCGGCGGCAACACAAGCAGTAACTACTGGCCGTCTATCAATCGGCACGTGACATGCGAAAAATCACGCAGTTTTCATGCGTTTTCTCGTCGATTTTTCTTCCAGCTTTTTCCGCGTTGTCGCTCGGTCGCGCGTTGATACAGTCGACTCTGATGACTGTCGACTAATAATAGACGGCACGGCCACGAGCGAGCGAGCAAAACGAACCAACGAATATACAGCCACACGATACCAGCTTACATACGTATTAATGCGTGCTGCACCGCGCTAACAGTGGACTGAAATATCCGACGAGAGTCATCCTCGACTTCGTGTCGACGAAACACGCTTTTAGGGTGGGTCCGAAAATTGTCGAACGCGGATACGTTCACGGTTCTCCCCGGTGATTCTTACCGAGTGTTCTTTCATCTCTTCGAAATAGAAGTGAAAATCGTTCTAAAGAATATGAATGCAGATTAATGAAAACAAAGATCGGTTGTCTGGGAATTTATTTGGATTTCCCATTCATTGAACTTTATATTTTTACGTGCATATTAGAAAAAGTTCAAACTTACTGTGTTTAATGTTGCTTAGATCGTCGAATACAATAAAATATCAGTTATCTAGACATCATCTATCTAGATTTTAGACTCGTTAGACTTTTACATTATATTTTGATGTGGGTATTAAAAGAGTTATTATCATTTAATTTATATTGAAACTTACTGTGTTTAATATCTCATTTACATTTTCGTTTATGTAAATGTTTTATCCACATGTTTATGTAAATGTTTTATTCAATTTAGTTGTTTGTTGTTTTGAGAAAATGTTGAAGACGTGACATGATTAAAATAGTCGATATTTAAAATTTAGAAAACTTCATGGTCGGTATGTCGTGGTGTACCAAAAGTAGATCAAATGATACTTTTTAAAAGTCAGCTTTACATTCTGTTCACGCTAAGTAGACATTTTTTTACTCAAGCATACGCAGAATATCGTGCTGTTTTCACGATTATAACTAGGCAAAATTTTTATAGATCATTCGATGATTATAGAAACTTTCTTGAAAATTGATTTCGCAATCTGAAAACTTTTTTCATTTTTATTATTCATCAATTATTGTATATATAATTTAGTGTGTAGTATTAAGTATAGTAATAGTAATGGAATAAAAGTATAGTGATCATAATGAATATAATAATAATAAATTATATACAGAACATCGCTAAGACTTATGATAATGCTACAATAAAATTGAACGTTTTTGGAAAATAAAATGATGAATAAAAAAATAAATGGTATCAGTGAGATAATACACACAAGATGTATATTCCCTTCTATAAATTATTATATTCTTCTGTGATATATATATCTTCCTCTCTAATATACATTCTCCTTTTCGATTTAATCAATATTTCCAATTTCTTAATAGCAACACATTGCGTTTTGTCTTTTTTTTATTTTTTTATGCTTTTTATATACGATAAAATCGATATTACAATAAAAAAATTTTGTGACCGAGAATTAATCCAAATTGAATTAATTTCAATTAAAAAAAGGAATCGAAAACAATGTTTTGGCATCGATTCTATTTCCGTTTGCGTCTGAAATATCTATGACTAACAGCAGTTAGTCCCGTAAATGTATTCACCATTCTTAGACAAACAACGAATACACTGGCTGCCCTTCGTTTCATATTGTCCGCGAATCTTCAGTCTTGGTCCTGTTTCCATTAATTAACTCACACTTTGTCGCTTCTTCTTTCGCGTGGGACAAACGTGCAACGCGTACCATCTTCGACAACAATTATTTGATTATAACGGTTGAAGAGATCAACGAGCTTCTGCACCAATTACACTATACGTTTGAAAGAATGCTTTTGTCAGGAACCTCTGACTTGGAACCTCTGACAAAGCTTGATAAGCAGACGCCAGCAATACGTAACTGAACG
>JAUCMO010000316.1:0-21095 GCA_032399605.1 Melipona beecheii | reverse complement strand
AGAGGCCAGGCAGCCCAGGTCAGGGGCTCAGGCTTGTGCTCAGGGCCCAGGCTTCTCAGCCCCAGGCTCAGCGGCCCAGGCCCCAGGCCAGGCCCAGGCCAGGCCCAGCTCAGGCCTACAGGCCAGGCCCAGGCCGGTCCAGGCCAGGCCCAGAGCCACAGGCCCAGGCCCAGGCCCAGGCCAGGGCCCAGGGCCAGGCCCAGGCCAGGGGCCTGAGGCCAGGCCCAGGAGCCCAGGCCAGGCTGCTGGGGCTCAGGCGCTGGGGCTCAGGCTGGTGGGGCCTCCAGGCCAGGCTCAGGCTGGCTGGGGCCTCAGGCCAGCCCCAGGGCCAGGCCCAGGCCAGGTGGCTGTGGCCCGGCCAGGCTCAGCAGGCCAGGCCCAGGCCAGGCCCAGGCCAGCCCAGGCCAGGCCTGTGCCCAGGCCCAGGCAGGCTCGCCTGAGGCCAGGCTCAGGCCAGGCCTGGGGCCTCAGGCCTAGGCCAGGCCCAGGCCAGGGCCCAGGCCAGGCTCCAGGCCGGTCTCCAGGCCAGGGCCTGTGCCAGGCCAGGCCCTTAGGCCAGGGCCCAGGCCAGGGCCCAGGCCAGGCCTCTGTAGCCCAGTGGGCCAGGCCAGGCCAGGCTCTAGGCTCAGGCCTGGTCTTGCTGCAGCCCAGGCCAGGCCTCCAGGCTGCAGGGCTCCAGGCCAGGCCTGAGGCTCAGGCTCCAGGCCAGGGCCTGGGCCAGGCCCGTCGTGCTCTAGGCCAGGGCCCAGGCTCAGGCCAGGCTCAGGCCAGGGCCTAGGCCAGGCGCTTCAGGCCAGGCCTAGTGGGCTGTGGCCAGGCTCGTGGCCAGGCTTCCAGGCCAGGGCTCAGGCCAGGCTCAGGCTGGTAGGGCTCAGGCCAGGCCTGGGCAGGCCAGGCCTAGGCTCAGGCCTCAGGCCAGGCTCCAGGCCAGGCCTAGTGCCAGGCTCAGGCCAGGCTCCAGGCCAGGGCTCAGGCCAGGGCCTGTGCCAGGCCTGAGGCCTGTGGAGGCTCCAGGCCAGGCTCTGAGGCCAGGCTCTGTGGCCAGGCTCTAGGCCAGGCCTCCAGGCTTGTGGGCTCAGGCCAGGGGCTCAGGCCAGGCTCTCAGGCCAGGGCTTCCAGGCCAGGCTCCAGGCCAGGCTCAGGCTGTGGGGCCCCAGGCCAGGCCCAGGCCAGGCCTCAGGCCAGGCTCTAGGCCAGGCTCTCAGTGCCAGCGGGCCCCAGGCCAGGGCCTGCCAGGCCAGGGCCTGGTGCCCAGGCTCAGGCTCAGGCCAGGCTCCAGGCCAGGCTCCAGGCCAGGCCTCCAGGCCAGGGGCTTCAGGGCGCAGGGCCTCCAGGCCAGGCTCAGGCCGTGGCTCAGGCCAGGCTCATGGGGCCAGGCCTGGTGCCAGGCTCCAGGCCAGGCTCTAGGCTCAGCTGGCCAGGCTTCAGGGGCCTGAGCCCAGGCTGCAGGCCTCAGGCCAGGCCTCCAGGCTGGTGCCAGGGCTCAGGCCAGGCTCTGGGCCAGCTTTCCAGGCCCAGGCTCAGGCTCAGGGCTCAGGCCAGGGCCTGGTGTCAGGCCTAGGGGTGCCAGGCCAGGCCCAGGCTCAGGCCTAGGCTCAGGCTCAGGCCTGGTGCCAGGGCCTCAGGCCAGGCTCCAGGCCAGGGCCTAGGCTCAGGGCCCCAGGCTCAGGGGCCAGGCTCCAGGCCAGGCCTCAGGCCATGGGCCTCAGGCCAGGGCCTCAGGCCAGGCTTCCAGGCCAGGCTCAGGCCTGGGCAGGCCCAGGCCAGGCCCAGGCCAGGGGCCTGAGGCCAGGCTCCCAGGCGTCAGGCCTCAGGCCAGGCTCCAGGCCAGGCTCAGGCCTGAGCCAGGCCAGGCCAGGCTCAGGCCAGGCTCCAGGCCAGGCTCAGGCCAGGCCCAGGCCAGGGCCTCAGGCCAGGGCTCTAGGCCAGGGCTCCAGGCCAGGCCCAGGCCAGGCCCAGGCTGGTGGCCCAGGCCAGGGCCTCAGGCCAGGCCTGAGGCCAGGCCCAGGCCAGGCCCAGGCCAGGCCTAGGCTCAGGCTGGGCGCCCAGGCCAGGGCGTCCAGGCCAGGGCTCAGGCCAGGGCCTCAGGGCCAGGGCCTGAGGCCAGGCCTCAGGCCAGGGCCTGGCCAGGCTCAGGCCAGGCCTCAGGCCAGGCCTCAGGCCAGGCTCCCAGGCCAGGCCAGGCCCCAGGCCAGGGGCCCAGGCCAGTGGGCTCAGGCCAGGCCCAGGCCAGGCCTCAGGCCAGGGCCCAGGCCAGGCCTAGGCCAGGCCCCAGGCCAGGGCTCCAGGCCAGGCCTCAGGCCAGGCCTCAGGGCCAGGCTCTGGTGGCCAGGCTCCAGGCCAGGGCCTCAGGCCAGGGGCCTCCAGGCCAGGCCAGGCCAGGCCCAGGCCAGGCCCAGGCCAGGCCTGGTGGCCAGGCTCAGGCCAGGCCTCAGGCCAGGGCCCAGGCCAGGCTCCAGGCCAGGCTCCCAGGGGCCAGGCCCAGGCCAGGCCTAGCTAGGCCTGGGGCCCAGGCCAGGCTCTAGGCCCAGGCCAGGCTCCAGGCCAGGCCAGGCTCAGGCCAGGCTCAGGCCCAGGCTCAGGGCCCAGGCTCAGGCCCAGGCTCAGGCCAGGCCTCAGGCCAGGCCTCAGGCCAGGCCCAGGCCAGGGCTCCAGGCCAGGCTCCCAGGCCAGGCTCCAGGCCAGGCTCAGGCCAGGCTCCAGGCCAGGCCTCAGGCCAGGCCTCAGGCCAGGCCCAGGCCAGGCCTCAGGCCAGGCCTCAGGCCAGGCCCAGGCCAGGCTCCAGGGGCCAGGCCCAGGCTGTGGGGCCCAGGCCAGGCCTCAGGCCAGGCTCCCAGGCCAGGCCCAGGGCCAGGCCTCAGGCCAGGGCCTGCAGGGCCAGGGCCCAGGCCAGGGCCCAGGCTCAGGCCCAGGCCCAGGCCTGGGCTCAGGCCAGGCCCAGGCCAGGCCCTAGGCCTAGGCCCAGGCTCAGGCCAGGGCCTCCAGGCCAGGCCTCAGGGCCCAGGCCCAGGCCAGGCCTCAGGCCTGGGGGCTCAGGCCAGGGCTCCAGGCCAGGCCTCAGGCCAGGCTCCAGGCCAGGCTCCAGGCCAGGCCCCAGGCCAGGCCTAGGCCCAGGCCAGGCTCAGGGCCCAGGCTCAGGCCAGGCCCCAGGCCAGGGCCTGGTGGGCCCCAGGCCAGGCTCCAGGCCAGGCCAGGGCCCAGGCCAGGCCCAGGCCAGGGCTCAGGCCAGGCCAGGCCTCAGGCCAGGCTCCCAGGCCAGGCTCCAGGCCAGGGCCCTCAGGCCAGGGCCCCAGGCCAGGGCTCCAGGGCCAGGCCTCAGGCCAGGCCTCAGGCCAGGCTCAGGCCAGGGGCCCAGGCCAGGCCCAGGCCAGGCCCAGGCCAGGCTCCAGGCCAGGCTGGGCCCAGGCCAGGCTCCAGGGCCAGGCCTCAGGCCAGGCCCAGGGGCCAGGCCCAGGCTCAGGGCCCCAGGCCAGGCCCAGGGCCAGGCTCCAGGCTCAGGCTCCAGGCCAGGCCCAGGCCAGGCCCAGGCCAGGCTCCAGGCCAGGCCTAGGGGCCAGGCTCAGGCCAGGCCCCAGGCCAGGCCTAGGGCCAGGCCAGGCCCAGGCCAGGCCCAGGCCAGGCTCAGGCCAGGGCCCAGGCCAGGCTCCCAGGCCAGGGGCTCCAGGCCAGGCCCCTGGGGCCAGGCCTCAGGCCAGGGCCCCAGGCCAGGCCCAGGCTCAGGCCCAGGCCAGGCTCCAGGCCAGGGCCCAGGCCAGGCCTCAGGCCAGGCCAGGCCCAGGCCAGGCCTCAGGCTCAGGGGCTCCAGGCCAGGCTCCAGGCCAGGGCCTCAGGCCAGGCTCCAGGCCAGGCTCCCAGGCTCAGGCCCAGGCCAGGCCTCAGGCCAGGCTCAGGCCAGGCCTCAGGCCAGGGCCCAGGCCAGGCCCAGGCCCAGGCCAGGCCTCAGGCCAGGCCCAGGCCAGGGCCTCAGGCTCAGGCCCAGGCCAGGCCCAGGCCAGGCCTCAGGCCAGGCCCAGGCCAGGCCTCAGGCCAGGCCTCAGGCCAGGCCTGAGGCCAGGCCCAGGCCAGGGCTCCAGGCCAGGCCCAGGCCAGGCCTCAGGCCAGGGCCCCAGGCCAGGGCCTCAGGCCAGGCCCAGGCCAGGCCCAGGCCAGGCCTCAGGCCAGGCTCCAGGCCAGGCCTCAGGCCAGGCTCAGGCCAGGGCCTCAGGCCAGGCCCAGGCTGGTGGGCCCAGGCCAGGCCTCAGGCCAGGGCTCCAGGCCAGGCCTCAGGCCAGGCCTCAGGCCAGGGCCCAGGCCAGGCCTCAGGCCAGGCTCCAGGCCAGGCCTCAGGCCAGGCCTCCAGGCCTAGGCCAGGCCCAGGCCAGGGGCTCAGGGCCAGGCCTCAGGGGCCAGGCCTCAGGCCAGGCTCCAGGCCAGGGCCTCAGGCCAGGCTCCAGGCCAGGCCCAGGCCAGGCCAGGCCTCAGGCCAGGCCTCAGGCCAGGGCTCCAGGCCAGGGCCCCAGGCCCAGGCCAGGCCCAGGCCAGGCTCAGGCCAGGGCTCCAGGCCAGGCCTCAGGCCAGGGCCTAGGCCAGGCTCCCAGGCCAGGCCTCAGGCCAGGCCCAGGCCAGGCTCCAGGCCAGGCTCAGGCCTGGGCTCCAGGCCAGGCCCAGGCCAGGCCCAGGCTCAGGCCCAGGCTCAGGCCAGGCTCCAGGCCAGGGCCCAGGCCAGGCCTGTGGCCAGGCTCCAGGCCAGGCTCCCAGGCCAGGGCCCAGGCTCAGGCCTGCAGGCCAGGCCCTAGGGCCCAGGCTCCAGGCCAGGGCCTCAGGCCAGGCCTCAGGCCAGGCCCAGGCCAGGCCCAGGCCAGGGGCTCAGGCCAGGCCCAGGCTCAGGCCAGGCTCCAGGCCAGGCCTCAGGCCAGGGCCCAGGCCAGGCCTCAGGCCAGGGCCTCAGGCCAGGCTCAGGCCAGGGCCCCAGGCCAGGCCTCAGGCTGGGCCAGGCTCCCAGGCCAGGCTCCAGGCCAGGGCCCAGGCCAGGCCTCAGGCCAGGCCTCAGGCCAGGCCCAGGCCAGGCCTGCAGGCCAGGCCTCAGGCCAGGCTCAGGCCAGGCCAGGCCTGGTGGCCAGGCCTGCAGGCCAGGCTCCAGGCCAGGCCTGCAGGCCAGGCCCAGGCCAGGGCCTCAGGCCAGGGCTCCAGGCCAGGGCCTCAGGCCAGGCCCAGGCTCAGGCCTCAGGCCAGGCTCCAGGCCAGGCCCCAGGCCAGGCCCAGGCCAGGCTCAGGCCAGGCCTGCCCAGGCCAGGCTCAGGCCAGGGCCTCAGGCCAGGCCCAGGCCAGGCCCAGGCCTGGTGGGCCCAGGCCAGGCTCAGGCCAGGCCCCAGGCCAGGCCTCAGGCCAGGCCTCAGGCCAGGCCCAGGCCAGGCCTCAGGCCAGGCCCCAGGCCAGGCCTGGGCCAGGGCCCAGGCCAGGGCTCCAGGCCAGGCCTGCAGGCCAGGCCCAGGCCAGGCCTCAGGCCAGGCCTCAGGCCAGGGCCTCAGGCCAGGGCCCCAGGCTCAGGCCTGTGCCAGGCCCAGGCCAGGCCTCAGGGCCAGGCCTCAGGCCAGGCTCCAGGCTGTGGGCCTCAGGCCAGGCCTCAGGCCAGGCCTAGGCCAGGCCTCAGGCCAGGGGCTCAGGCCAGGCTCAGGCCAGGCTCCAGGCCAGGCTCCCAGGCCAGGCCTCAGGCCAGGGCCTCCAGGCCAGGCCTCAGGCCAGGCCTCAGGCCAGGCTCCAGGCCAGTGGGCCCAGGCCAGGCTCCAGGCCAGGCCTCAGGCCAGGCCCAGGCCAGGGCTCCAGGCCAGGCTCAGGCCTGAGGCCTAGGCCAGGCTCCCAGGCCAGGCCTCAGGCTCAGGCCTAGGCCAGGGCCTGGTGGCCCAGGCCTCAGGCCAGGGCCCAGGCCTAGGGTGCCAGGGCCCAGGCCAGGCCTCAGGCCAGGCCCTCAGGCCAGGCTCAGGCCAGGGGCTCAGTGGCCCAGGCTCAGGCCTAGGCCAGGGCCTCAGGCCAGGGCCTCAGGCCAGGCCTCAGGCCAGGCCTCAGGCCAGGCCTCAGGCCCAGGCCAGGCTCCAGGCCAGGCCTCAGGCCAGGGGTGGGCTCCAGGCCAGGGCCTCAGGCCAGGCTCAGGCCAGGCCAGGCTCAGGCCAGGGCCCAGGCCAGGGCCTCAGGCCAGGCTCAGGCCAGGGCCTGAGGCCAGGGCTCAGGCCCAGGCCAGGCCTGGTGCCAGGCCCAGGCCAGGCCCCAGGCTCAGGCCTCAGGCCAGGCCCAGGCCAGGGCCCCAGGCCAGGCCTCAGGCCAGGCCTGCAGGCCAGGCCCAGGCCAGGCCTCAGGCCAGGCCTCAGGCCAGGCCTCAGGGCCAGGCCCAGGCCAGGCCCAGGCCAGGCCTAGGCCAGGCCTGGGGCCCAGGCCAGGCCTCAGGCCAGGCTCAGGCCAGGCCTGGGCTGTGGGCCCAGGCCAGGCCTCAGGCCAGGGCTCAGGCCAGGCTCAGGGCCAGGCCTGAGGCCAGGCCCAGGGCCAGGCCCAGGCTCAGGCCTCAGGCCAGGCCCAGGCCTAGGCTGGTGGCCCAGGCCAGGCCTAGGCCAGGCTCCAGGCCAGGCCTCAGGCCAGGCTCCAGGCCAGGCCTCAGGCCAGGCCCTAGGCCAGGGCCCCAGGCCAGGCCTCAGGCCAGGCCTCAGGCCAGGCCCAGGCTCAGGCCAGGCCTCAGGCCAGGCCTCAGGCTGCCCAGGCCCAGGCCTGGCCAGGCCTCAGGCCAGGCCTCAGGCCAGGGCCCCAGGCCAGGCTCCAGGCCAGGCCTCAGGCCAGGCCCAGGCTCAGGCTCAGGCCAGGGCCCCAGGCTCAGGGCCCAGGCCAGGCCTCAGGCCAGGCCCAGGCCTGTGGGGCCAGGCCCAGGCCAGGCTCAGGGCCCAGGCCAGGCTCCAGGCCAGGCTCAGGCTCAGGCCAGGCTCCAGGCCAGGGCCTCAGGCCAGGCCTCAGGCTCAGGCCTCAGGCCAGGCTCAGGCCAGGCCTCAGGCCAGGCCTGCAGGCCAGGCTCAGGGCTGCAGGCCTCCAGGCCAGGCCTCAGGCCAGGCCCAGGGGCTGTGGGCCCCAGGCCAGGCCTCAGGCCAGGCCTCAGGCCAGGCCCAGGCCAGGGGCCTCAGGCCAGGCCCAGGCTCAGGCCCAGGCCAGGCCTCAGGCCAGGCCCAGGCCAGGCCCAGGCCAGGGCTCCAGGCCAGGCCCAGGCCAGGCTCCAGGCCAGGGCTCAGGCCCAGGCTCAGGCCCAGGCCAGGGCCCAGGCCTGGGCCAGGCTCCAGGCCAGGGCCTCAGGCCAGGCCCAGGCCAGGCCTCAGGCCAGGCCAGGCCCAGGCCAGGCCCAGGGCCAGGCTCCCAGGCCAGGCTCCAGGCCAGGCTCAGGCTGGGCCCTAGGCCAGGCTCCAGGCCAGGGCCTCAGGCCAGGGCCTCAGGCCAGGCCTCAGGCCAGGCTCCAGGCCAGGCCTCAGGCCAGGCCTCAGGCCAGGGCTCCAGGCTCAGGCCCAGGCCAGGCTCTAGGCCAGGCTCCAGGCCAGGCTCAGGGCTCAGGCCAGGCTCCAGGCCAGTGGGCCCAGGCCAGGGCTCCAGGCCAGGCCTCAGGCCAGGCCCAGGCCAGGCCTGGGCCAGGCTCCAGGCCAGGCCAGGGCCCCAGGCCAGGCCTCAGGCCAGGCTCAGGCCAGGCCTCAGGCCAGGCCCAGGCCAGGCCTCAGGCCAGGCTCCAGGCCAGGCCCAGGCCAGGGCCCAGGCCAGGCTGGGCTCAGGCCAGGCCTCAGGCCAGGGCTCCAGGCCAGGCCTCAGGGCTCAGGCCAGGGCTCCAGGCCAGGCCCAGGGCCAGGCCCAGGCCAGGGCCTCAGGCCAGGCCCAGGCCAGGCCTGCAGGCCAGGCCCAGGCTCAGGCCAGGCCCCAGGCCCAGGCCTGAGGGCCAGGCCCAGGCCAGGCTCAGGCCAGGCTCCCAGGCCAGGCCCAGGCCAGGCTCAGGCCAGGCCCAGGCTCAGGCCTAGGGGGCCCAGGCCAGGGCCTCAGGCCAGGCCCCAGGCCAGGGCTCCAGGCCAGGCCTCCAGGCCAGGGCCCAGGCCAGGCTCAGGCCCAGGCCAGGCCTCAGGCCAGGCCTCAGGCCAGGCTCAGGCCCAGGCCAGGCCTCAGGCCAGGCCCAGGCCAGGCCCAGGCCAGGGCTCAGGCCAGGCCTAGGCTGTCAGGCCTCAGGCCAGGGCCTCAGGCCAGGCCTCAGGCCAGGGCCCCAGGCCAGGCCCAGGCTCAGGCTCCAGGCCAGGCTCCAGGCCAGGCCTGGGCCAGGCTCAGGCCTCAGGCCAGGGCTCCAGGCCAGGCCCAGGCCAGGCCTCAGGCCAGGGCCCAGGCTCAGGCCCAGGGCCTAGGCTCAGGCCAGGCTCTAGGCCAGGCTCTAGGCCAGGCTCAGGCCAGGCCCAGGCTCCAGGCCAGGGCTCAGGCCAGGCTCAGGGCCCAGGCCTCAGGCTCAGGCCTAGGGGCCAGGCCTCAGGCCAGGGCTCTAGGCCAGGCTCCAGGCCAGGCTCAGGGCCAGGCTCAGGCCAGGGCCTGGGCCAGGCTCAGGCTGCCCAGGCCAGGGCTCCAGGCCAGGCCTCAGGCCAGGCCTCAGGCCAGGCCCAGGCTCAGGCCCCAGGCCAGGCTCCAGGCCAGGCCTCAGGCCCAGGCCAGGCCTAGGCCAGGCCAGGCTCCAGGCCAGGGCTCCAGGCCAGGCCCCAGGCCAGGCCTCAGGCCAGGCCCAGGCCAGGCCCAGGCCAGGCCCAGGCTCAGGCTCCAGGCCAGGCTCCAGGCCAGGGCCCAGGCTCAGGCCAGGGCTCAGGCCAGGGCTCCAGGCCAGGCCTAGGCCAGGCCAGGGTGCTCAGGCCAGGGCCTCAGGCCAGGCTCCCAGGCCAGGGCCCAGGCTCAGGCCCAGGCCAGGGCTCCAGGCCAGGCTCTAGGCCAGGCTCAGGCCAGGGCCCTAGGCCAGGCCTCCAGGCCAGGGCCTCAGGCCAGGCTCAGGCCAGGCCCAGGCTGTGGCTCAGGCCAGGGCTCCAGGCCAGGCTCAGGCCAGGCCTCAGGCCAGGCGCTCCAGGCCAGGCCCTAGGCCAGGCCCAGGCCAGGGCCTCAGTGCCAGGCCTAGGCCCAGGCCAGGCCTCCAGGCCAGGCTCTCAGGCCAGGCTCCAGGCCAGGCCTCAGGCCAGGGCCTCAGGCCAGGCCTCAGGCCAGGCCCCAGGCCAGGGGCCCCAGGCCAGGCTCAGGCCAGGGCCTCAGGCCAGGCCAGGGCTCCAGGCCAGGCTCCCAGGCCAGGCCCAGGCCAGGCTCCAGGCCAGGCCCTCAGGCCAGGGCCTGTGCCAGGCCTCAGGCCAGGCCTCAGGCCAGGCCTCAGGCCAGGGCTCCCAGGCCAGGCCCAGGCCTGGGGCTCAGGCCAGGCCCAGGCCAGGGCCCCAGGCCAGGCTCAGGCCAGGCTCCAGGCCAGGCCTCAGGCCAGGCTCTAGGGCCCAGGCTCCAGGCCAGGCCTCAGGCTCAGGCCCAGGCCAGGGCCTCCAGGCCAGGCCTCAGGCCAGGGCCCAGGCCAGGCCTCAGGCCAGGCTCAGGCCAGGCCTCCAGGCCAGGCCCAGGCTCAGGGCCTCAGGCCAGGCTCAGGCCAGGGCCCCAGGCCAGGCTCAGGCTCAGGGCTCCCAGGCCAGGCCCAGGCTCAGGCCAGGCCTAGGCCAGGGCTCCCAGGCCAGGGCCCAGGCCAGGCCTAGGCTCAGGCCTCAGGCCAGGCTCCCAGGCCAGGCCCAGGCCAGGCTCAGGCTCAGGCCCAGGCCAGGGCCCAGGCCAGGGCTCAGGCCAGGCCTCAGGCTCAGGGCCCAGGCCAGGCCTCAGGCCAGTGGGCCCCAGGCCAGGCCCAGGCCAGGCCTCAGGCCAGGCCTCAGGCCAGGCCCAGGCCAGGCCCAGGCCAGGCCTAGGCTGTGGGCCCAGGCCAGGCCTCAGGCCAGGCCCAGGCCAGGCCTCAGGCCAGGGGCTCAGGCCAGGCTCAGGCCAGGCCCAGGCTCAGGCCTCAGGCCAGGCTCCAGGCCAGGCTCAGGCCAGGCCTAGGCCAGGCCTAGGCCCAGGCCAGGCCCAGGCCAGGGCCTAGGGCCAGGCCCAGGCCAGGCGCCCAGGCTCCAGGCCAGGCCCCAGGCCAGGCCTCAGGCCAGGGCCCCAGGCCAGGCTCCCAGGGCCAGGGCCTCAGGCCAGGCTCCAGGCCAGGGCCTCAGGCCAGGCCTCAGGCCAGGGCCCTCAGGCCAGGCTCAGGCCAGGCCTCAGGCCAGGGCCAGGCCAGGCCCAGGCCAGGCCTCAGGCCAGGCCCAGGCCAGGCCTCAGGCCAGGCCTCAGGCCTGGGGGCTCAGGGGCCAGGCTCAGGCCAGGCCCAGGCTCAGGCTCAGGCCAGGCTCAGGCCAGGCCCAGGCCAGGCCTGGTGCCAGGCCCAGGCCAGGCCTCCAGGCCAGGCCCAGGCCAGGCCTCAGGCCAGGGCCCAGGCCAGGCCCAGGCCAGGCTCAGGCCAGGCCCAGGCCAGGGCCTCAGGCTCAGGCCCAGGCCAGGGGCCCAGGCCAGGGCCCCAGGCCAGGCCTCAGGCCAGGCCTCCAGGCCAGGCCTCAGGCCAGGGCCTGAGGCCAGGCCCAGGCCAGGCCTCAGGCCAGGCTCAGGCCAGGCCTCAGGCCAGGCTCAGGGCCCAGGCTCAGGCCAGGGCTCAGGCCAGGCCCAGGCCAGGCTCAGGCTCAGGCCAGGCTCAGGCCAGGCCAGGCTCTGCAGGCCAGGCCTCAGGCCAGGGGCCCAGGCCAGGCCTCAGGCCAGGCTCCAGGCCAGGCCTCAGGCCAGGCCTCAGGCCAGGCCAGGCTCAGGCCAGGGCCAGGCCAGGCCCAGGCTCAGGCCCAGGCCAGGCTCAGGCCAGGCCCAGGCCAGGGCCTCAGGCCAGGGCCCAGGCTCAGGCCTCAGGCCAGGGCTCCAGGCCAGGCCCTCAGGCCAGGCCCAGGCCAGGCCTCAGGCCAGGCTCCAGGCCAGGCTCCAGGCCAGGCCTCAGGCCAGGCCTCAGGCCAGGCTCCAGGGGCCAGGGCCCAGGCTCAGGGGCCTCAGGCCAGGCCCAGGCCAGGCCTCAGGCCAGGCCCAGGCCAGGCCCTAGGCCAGGCCTCAGGCCAGGCCTCAGGCCAGGCTCCAGGCCAGGGCCCCAGGCCAGGGCCTCAGGCCAGGCCCCAGGCCAGGGCCTCAGGCCAGGCCTCCAGGCCAGGCCCAGGCCAGGGCCCAGGCCAGGCTCCAGGCCAGGCTCCAGGCCAGGCCCTAGGGGCCAGGCTCAGGCCAGGCCAGGCTTGGGCCCAGGCCAGGGCCTCCAGGCCAGGGCCTCAGGCCAGGGCCTCAGGCCAGGGGCTCCAGGCCAGGCCAGGCCCTCAGGCCAGGCTCTCAGGCCAGGGCCTCAGGCTCAGGGCCCAGGCTGGGGCCAGGCCTCAGGCCAGGCCCAGGCCAGGCCTGCAGGCCCAGGCCAGGCCTCAGGCCAGGCCAGGCTCAGGCCAGGCCCAGGCCAGGCCTCAGGCTCAGGGCCTGGTGCCAGGGCTCAGGCCAGGGCTCTGTGGGCCAGGCTCCAGGCCAGGCCTCAGGCCAGGGCTCCAGGCTCAGGGCTCAGTGCCAGGCCTCAGGCCAGGCTCCAGGCCAGGCTCTCAGGCCAGGCCTCAGGCCAGGCCTCAGGCCAGGCCTCAGGCCAGGGCCTCAGGCCAGGGCTCCAGGCCAGGGCCCAGGCCAGGCTCCAGGCCAGGCCCTAGTGCCAGGGCTCAGGCCAGGCCCAGGCCAGGCCTCAGGCCAGGGCCTCAGGCCAGGCCTGAGGCTCAGGCCAGGCTCCAGGCCAGGCTCCAGGCCAGGCCTCAGGCCAGGCTCTCAGGCCAGGGCTCAGGCCAGGCCTCAGGCCAGGGCCTCAGGCCAGGCTCCAGGCCAGGGCTCCAGGCCAGGCCTCAGGCCAGGCTCCAGGCCAGGGCCCTAGGGCCAGGCCTCAGGCCAGGCCCAGGCCAGGGCTCCAGGCCAGGCTCAGGCCAGGCCTAGTGCCAGGCCTCAGGCTGCAGGCCCAGGCCAGGCCTCAGGGGCCAGGCTCTAGGCCAGGGCCCAGGCTCAGGGCCAGGGCCTCAGGCCAGGCTCCAGGCCAGGCCTCAGGCCAGGCCTCAGGCCAGGCCTCAGGCCAGGCCCAGGCCAGGCCTCAGGCCAGGCCTCCAGGCCAGGCCTCAGGCCAGGGCCCAGGCCAGGCCTGCAGGCCAGGCCCAGGCCAGGCTCAGGCCAGGGCCTCAGGCCAGGCCCAGGCCAGGGCTCAGGCCAGGCCTCAGGCCAGGGCCCAGGCCAGGCCTCAGGCCAGGCCCAGGCCAGGCTTGGGCCAGGCCTCAGGCCAGGGCCTCAGGCCAGGCTCAGGCCAGGCCCAGGCCAGGCTCCAGGCCAGGCCTGGTGCCCAGGCTCAGGGCCCAGGCCAGGCTCAGGCCAGGCCTGAGGCCAGGCCTCAGGCTCAGGCTCCAGGCTCAGGCTCAGGCCAGGCCTAGGCCAGGCTCAGGCCAGGGCCTCAGGCCAGGCTCTAGGCCAGGCTCAGGGCTCAGGGGCCCAGGCCAGGCCAGGCTTCAGGCTGGGCCTCAGGCCAGGCTCCAGGCTCAGGCTCTGCAGGCCAGGCCCAGGCCAGGCCTAGGCCAGGCTCCAGGCCAGGGCCTCAGGCCAGGCCTCAGGCCAGGCCTCAGGCCAGGCCTCAGGCCAGGCCTGTGGCCAGGCCCAGGCTCAGGCTCCAGGCCAGGCTCAGGCCAGGCTCCAGGCCAGGCTCAGGCTAGTGGGCCCAGGCCAGGCCCAGGCCAGGCTCAGGGCTCAGGCCCAGGCCCAGGCCTAGGGGCCCAGGCCAGGCCCAGGCCAGGGCTCAGGCCAGGCCTCAGGCCAGGCCCAGGCCTCAGGGCCTCAGGCCAGGCCTAGGCCAGGCCCAGGCCAGGCCTCAGGCCAGGCCTCAGGCCAGGGCTCCAGGCCTAGGGCCCAGGCCAGGCCTCAGGCCAGGCCCAGGCCAGGCCTCCAGGGCCAGGGCCCAGGCCAGGCTCAGGCCAGGCCCTAGGCCAGGGGCCCAGGCCAGGGCCTCAGGCCAGGCCCAGGCCAGGCCTGTGGGCCAGGCTCAGGCCAGGCCCAGGCCAGGCCTGGTCGGGGCCCAGGCCAGGCCTCAGGCCAGGCCTCAGGCCTGGGCTCAGGCCAGGCGGGCTCAGGCCAGGCCCAGGCCAGGCCTCAGTGCCAGGCTCCAGGCCAGGGCTCAGGCCAGGCTCCAGGCCAGGCCCAGGCCAGGCCTCAGGCCAGGCTCCAGGCCAGGGTGGCCCAGGCCAGGGCCTCAGGCCAGGCCTCAGGCCAGGCCTCAGGGCCTAGGCTCAGGCCTAGGCCAGGCCAGGCCTGGGCCAGGCCCAGGCCAGGGCCCAGGCCAGGCCTGGCAGGCTCCAGGCCAGGGCCTAGGCCAGGCCTCAGGCCAGGCTCAGGCCAGGGCTCAGGCTCAGGCCTCAGGCCAGGCCTGTGGGCCAGGGCCCCAGGCTGTCAGGGCCTCCAGGCCAGGCTCCAGGCCAGGCCTAGGCCAGGGCTCCAGGCCAGGGCCCTAGGCCAGGGCCCAGGCCAGGCCTCAGGCCAGGCCCAGGCCAGGCTCAGGGGCCAGGGGCTCAGGCCTGTGCAGGCTCCAGGCCAGGCCCAGGCCAGGCTCTAGGCCAGGCCTGCAGGGCCAGGCTCTAGGCCAGGCCCCAGGCTCAGGGCCCAGGCCAGGGCCCCAGGCCAGGCCCAGGCCAGGGCCTGGTGCCCAGGCCAGGCCTCAGGCTGTGGCCCCAGGCTCAGGCCTCAGGCCAGGCCCAGGCCAGGCTCTCAGGCCAGGCCAGGCCCAGGCTCAGGCCCAGGCCGTGAGGCCTCAGGCTGGGGCCCAGGCCAGGCTCCAGGCCAGGGCTCCAGGCCAGGCCCAGGCCAGGCCCAGGCCAGGCCTCAGGCCAGGCTGGGCTGCCAGGCTCAGGCTCAGGCCAGGCCTGGCCAGGCCAGGGCTCAGGCCAGGCCCAGGCCAGGCCTGGGGCTCAGGCCCAGGCCAGGCTCAGGCTCAGGCCCAGGCCAGGCCTCAGGCCAGGCCTCAGGCCAGGGCCCTAGGCCAGGCTCCAGGCCAGGGCCCAGGCCAGGCCTGTGGGCCAGGCCTGTGGGCCCCAGGCTCAGGCCAGGGCCCCAGGGCTCAGGCCTCAGGCCAGGCCTGTGCCAGGCCTCAGGGGCCAGGCCCAGGCCAGGCCCAGGCTGGGGGCTCTAGGGCCAGGGCCTCCAGGCCAGGCCCAGGCTCCAGGCCTAGGGCCAGGCTCAGGGGCCAGGCCAGGGCCTAGGCCAGGGGCCTAGGCCAGGCCCAGGCCAGGCCCAGGCCAGGCCCAGGCTCAGGCCCAGGCCAGGCCTAGGGGCCAGGCCCAGGCCAGGCCCAGGCCAGGCTCAGGCCAGGCCTCAGGCCAGGCCCAGGCCAGGGCCCCAGGCCAGGCCTCAGGCCAGCAGGCCCAGGCCTGCAGGGCCCAGGCCAGGCCAGGCTCAGGCCCAGGCCAGGCCTCCAGGCCAGGCCCAGGCCAGGGCCTGGCTGGCCCAGGCCAGGCTCCAGGCCAGGCCTAGGCCTAGGGGCCAGGCCCAGGGCCAGGGCCAGGCCAGGCTCCAGGCCAGGCCTGGGCCCAGGCTGCGTGGCTCAGGCCAGGCCCTAGGCCAGGGGCTCAGGCTCAGGCTCAGGCCCCAGGCCAGGGCCTAGGCCAGGCTCAGGCCAGGCCTCAGGCCAGGCCCTCAGGCCAGGCCCAGGCTCAGGCCTGTGCCTAGGGGCCAGGCCTCCAGGCCAGGCCCAGGCCAGGCCGTCCCAGGCCTCAGGGCCTGAGGCCAGGCCCCAGGCCAGGCCCCAGGCCAGGGCCTCAGGCCAGGCCTCAGGCCAGGCCCAGGCCAGGGCCCAGGCCAGGCCCAGGCCAGGCCCAGGCCAGGGCCCCAGGCCAGGCCCAGGCCAGGCTCAGGCCAGGCCCAGGCCAGGCCCAGGCCAGGCCCAGGCCAGGCCCTAGGCTGTAGGCCCAGGCCAGGCTCAGGCTGCTGCCAGGCCAGGCCCAGGCCAGGCCCAGGCCTGTCAGGCCAGGGCCCAGGCCGAGGCCCTAGGCCAGGCTCCAGGCCCAGGCCTGGCCTAGGGGCCTAGGCTCAGGCCAGGCTCTAGGCCAGGCCCAGGCCAGGCCTAGGCCAGGCCTCAGGCCAGGCCCAGGCCAGGCTCCAGGCCAGGCTCCAGGCCCAGGCTCTGGGGCCCAGGCCAGGGGCCCCAGGCCAGGCCTGAGGCCAGGCTCAGGCCAGGGCCCAGGCCAGGCCTCGAGGCCAGGCCTCAGGCCAGGCCTCAGGCCAGGGCCTAGGCCAGGCCCAGGCCGGCCTAGGCCCAGGCCCAGGCCAGGCCAGGCCCTAGTGGGCCAGGCCCAGGCTCAGGCCCAGGCCAGGCGCTCCAGGCCAGGCCCTAGGCTCAGGGCCCAGGCCAGGCCTAGTGCCAGGCCAGGCTCAGGCCAGGCCTAGGCCAGGCCCCAGGCCAGGCCTCAGGCCAGGGGCCCAGGCCAGGCCTAGGCCAGGCTCTGGTCAGGCCTAGGCTCAGGCCCAGGCCAGGGCCCAGGCCAGGCTCAGGCCAGGCTGCCAGGCCAGGGCCTGCCAGGCCAGGCTCAGGCCAGGGCCCAGGCCAGGCCTCAGGCCAGGCCTCAGGCCAGGCCTAGGCCCAGGCCAGGCCCAGGCCAGGGCCTGAGGCTCAGGGCCCAGGCCAGGGCCCAGGCCAGGCCCAGGCCAGGCCAGGCCCAGGCCAGGCTCCAGGCCAGGCCCAGGCCAGGCCTCAGGCCAGGGGCCCAGGCCGGGCCCAGGCCAGGCCCTAGGCTGGGGCCCAGGCCAGGCCTCAGGCCAGGCCCAGGCTGGTCAGGCCCTAGGCCAGGCTAGGGCCCAGGCCCAGGCCAGGCCCAGGCTGGGCAGGCTCCAGGCCAGGCTCAGGCCCAGGCCTGCCCAGGCCAGGCCTCAGGCCAGGCTCAGGCCAGGGCTCCCAGGCCAGGCTCAGGCCAGGGCCTCAGGGCCAGGCCTAGGCCAGGCCCCAGGCCAGGCCCAGGCCAGGCTGTGGCCCAGGCCAGGCCTCCAGGCCAGGCCCAGGCTCAGGGCCTCAGGCCCCAGGCTGAGGGCCCAGGCCAGGGCTTCCAGGCCAGGCCCAGGCCAGGCCTCCAGGCCAGGCCAGGCCAGGCCCAGGCGGGCAGGCTGCCCAGGCCAGGCCCAGGCCAGGCCCAGGCCAGGCCCAGGCTGTGGGCCCCAGGCCAGGCCCAGGGCCAGGGCCTCAGGCCAGGGGCCTAGGCCAGGCTGCCCAGGCCCAGGCCAGGCCCTGTGGCCCAGGCCAGGCCTCAGGCCAGGCCTCAGGCTGGCAGGCCTCAGGCCAGGCCTAGGGCCCAGGCCAGGGCCCAGGCCTGGTCAGGGCCTCAGGCCAGGCCCAGGCCAGGGCCCCAGGCCAGGCCCAGGCCAGGGCCTCAGGCCAGGGCCTCAGGCTCAGGCCAGGCTCAGGCCAGGCTCAGGCCAGGCCCAGGCCAGGGCCTAGGCCAGGCTCAGGCCAGGCCTCAGGGCCAGGCCCAGGGCCAGGGCCTCAGGCCAGGCCCAGGCCAGGCCTGGGCCCAGGCCAGGGCCCAGGCCAGGGCCCCAGGCCAGGGCTCAGGCCAGGCCTGGGGGCCCAGGCCAGGCCCAGGCCAGGCCTCAGGGCCAGGCCCCAGGCCAGGCTCAGGCTCAGGCCCAGGCCAGGGGCCCAGGCCAGGCCTCAGGCCAGGGCCCAGGCCAGGCCTAGGCCAGGGCCCAGGCCAGGCTCAGGCCAGGGCTCCAGGCCAGGCCCAGGCTCAGGCTCCAGGCCAGGCCTCAGGCCAGGCCTGTGCCAGGCCCAGGCCAGGCCCAGGGGCCAGGCCCAGGCCAGGGCCTAGGCCAGGCCCTAGGCCAGGCCTGAGGCCAGTGGCCTCAGGCCAGGCTCAGGCCAGGCCAGGGCCTCAGGCCAGGCCTCAGGCCAGGCCAGGCCTGTCAGGGCCAGGCTCAGGCCAGGCTCAGGCCAGTGGGCCCAGGCCAGGGCTCCCAGGCCTGGGGCCTGGCCAGGGCCAGGCCCAGGCCAGGGCCCAGGCCAGGCCCAGGCCAGGCCTGCCAGGCTCAGGCCCAGGCCAGGCCCAGGCCAGGCCCTAGGCCAGGGCTCAGGCCAGGCCCAGGCCAGGGCTCCAGGCCAGGCTCAGGGCCAGGCCTCAGGCCAGGGCCCAGGCCAGGGCCCAGGCCAGGCCCAGGCCAGGGCCCCAGGCTCAGGGCCTGGGGCCCAGGCCTGGGGGCCTAGGCTCAGGCCCAGGCCAGGGCCTAGTGCCAGGGCCTCAGGCCAGGGCCCAGGCCAGGCCCAGGCTGGTCAGGCTCAGGCCAGGCCTCAGGGCTCAGGCCTCCAGGGGCCAGGCCCAGGCCAGGCCCAGGCCAGGCTCAGGCCAGGCCTCAGGCTCAGGGCCCTCAGGCCAGGCCCAGGCCAGGCCTCAGGCCAGGGCCTCAGGGCCCAGGCTCAGGCCCAGGCCAGGCTCAGGCCAGGGGCTCAGGCCAGGCCTCAGGCCAGGGCCCAGGCTGTGGGCCCCAGGCCAGGCCCAGGCTGGGCCAGGCCCAGGCCAGGCCAGGCTCAGGCCCAGGCCAGGGCCCAGGCCAGGCCCAGGCTGCAGGCCCAGGCCAGGCCCCAGGCCAGGCCTAGGCCAGGGCCAGGCCAGGCCAGGCCTCAGGCCAGGCCCAGGGCCAGGCCTCAGGCCAGGCCTCAGGCCAGGCCTCAGGCCAGGGCCTCAGGCCAGGCTTCCAGGCCAGGGCTCTGGGCCAGGCCTCAGGCTGGTGGGCTCAGGCCAGGCCTCAGGCCAGGGGCCTAGGCTCAGGGCCAGGCCTCAGGCTCAGGGCCCAGGCCAGGCTCAGGCCAGGCCCAGGCTCAGGTCAGGGCTCCAGGGCCAGGGCCCAGGCCAGGGCCCAGGCTCAGGGCTCCAGGCCAGGCCTCAGGCTGGGCCTCCAGGCCAGGCCCAGGCCTGGGCCAGGCCCAGGCCAGGGCTCCAGGCCAGGCCCAGGCCAGGGGCCTCAGGCCATGGGCCAGGCCTCAGGCCAGGCCCAGGCCAGGCCCAGGCCAGGCCTCAGGCCAGGCCCAGGCAGGGCCAGGCCCAGGCCAGGGCCTGGCTGGTGGGCCCAGGCCAGGGCCTCCAGGCCAGGCCCAGGCCAGGCCCAGGCCAGGCCTGGCCAGGCTCAGGGCCCAGGGCTCCAGGCTGGCTGGGGCCCAGGCCAGGCTCCAGGCCAGGCCTAGGCCAGGCCCAGGCCAGGGCCCAGGCCAGGCCTCAGGCCAGGCCCAGGCCAGGCCCAGGGCTCAGGCCCAGGCTGTGGGCCCAGGCCCAGGCCAGGCCCAGGCCAGGCTCAGGCCAGGCCTCAGGCCAGGCTGGGCCCAGGCCAGGCCCAGGCCAGGCTCAGGCCAGGGCCTAGGGGCTCCAGGCTGGGCCCCAGGCCAGGCCTAGGCCAGGGCTCTAGGCCAGGCCCTGGTGCCAGGGCTCAGGCTTCCCAGGCCAGGCTCTAGGGGCCCAGGCTCTGAGGCCAGGGCCTAGGCCAGGCTCAGGCCCAGGCTCAGGCCAGGCCTGCAGCCCAGGCCAGGCCTCAGGCCAGGCCTGGCTGTGGCCCCAGGCCAGGCCTCCAGGCCAGGCTCAGGCCAGGCCTGTGCCCAGGCCAGGCCCAGGCTGAGGCCCTAGGCCAGGCCCAGGCCAGGCTCAGGCCCAGGCCAGGCCCCAGGCCAGGGCCCAGGCCAGGCCAGGGCCTCAGGCCAGGCTCTCAGGCCAGGCTCAGGCCAGGCCTGTGGCCAGGCCCAGGCCAGGGCCCTAGGCCAGGGGCCCAGGCCAGGCCCCAGGCCAGGGCCTGCAGGCCAGGCTCAGGCCAGGCCCAGGCGCCAGGCCAGGGCCCAGGCTCAGGGCCTAGGCCAGGCCTCAGGCCAGGGCTCTAGGCTGTGGCTCCAGGCCAGGCCTAGGCTGCTGGCCTAGTGCCAGGCTCAGGCCAGGCCCAGGCCAGGGGCCTGTGCCAGGGCCTCAGGCCGTGGCTCCAGGCTCTAGGCCAGGCTGCTGGGCTCCAGGCCAGGCTTCAGGCCCAGGGGCTCAGGCCAGGCTCAGGCCAGGCCTCCAGGCCAGGCCTCAGGCCAGGCTCCAGGCCAGGCCTGGTGCCAGGCCCAGGCCAGGCCTCAGGCCAGGCGCAGGCTGTCAGGCCAGGCTCTAGGCTCAGGCCCAGGCTCAGGCCCAGGCCAGGCCAGGCTCCAGGCCTAGGCCTAGCCTAGGCCAGGGCGCTCAGGGCTCAGGCCAGGCCCAGGCCAGGCCTGTGCCAGCCCAGGGCCAGGCCCAGGCCAGGGCCCAGGCCAGGCCCTAGGCCAGGGCTAGGCCAGGCTCTAGGGCCCAGGCCAGGCTCAGGCTCAGGGCGCCTAGCCAGGCCCAGGCTCAGCTCTCAGGCCAGGCTCAGGGCGCTGAGGCCAGGCCTCAGGCCTGTGCGTGCCTAGGGCCTAGGCTTCCAGGCCACGGCTCTGTGTGGCGTAGGCCAGCGTGCCAGGCCCCAGGGCGTGGCCCAGGCTGGCCAGGCTCTGTGGGCTGTGGGCCTAGGGCCAGGCCAGCCACAGGGCCTCCAGGGCGCTAGGCAGGCCAGGCAGGCCAGGCCTAGGCCAGGCTCAGGCCACAGGCCCAGGCCAGGGCCAGGCCAGGGCCTAGGCCCAGGCCAGGCCCAGGCTCTTAGGCCAGGGCCCAGGCCAGGCCAGGCCAGGCCTAGCCAGGCCTAGGCCAGGCCCAGTGCCAGGCTCTAGGGCAAGCAGGCCCAGGCTCTGAGAGCCAGTGCTCTAGGCCCAGGCTCGAGGCCAGGCCCAGTGCCAGGCTGTGCCTGCGGGCTCTCAGGCTCAGGCCAGGGCTCCCAGGCTGTGGCCCAGGGCGCTAGGGCTCAGGCCAGTGCTTTCCAGGCCAGGCTCAGGCCAGCCTGCTGCAGCCCAGCACAGCTTGAAGGAAGCTGACAGCAGCTGCCGGGCCAGTGCCTGCAGGAAGCCTGCAGGCGTGGCTCTGAAGCCAGAAAGCCCAGGCCAGTTTTAGCAAGCTCTAGTTTGCCAGCAAACAGAAGCTGCCTAAAGGCCTAGCCAAAATAAAGCTGTGCCTCAGTTAGCCAAAGCAGAGCTCTAGGGGCCCCAGGTTTGTGGCAGGCTCTTAGGCAGGCTCTAGCTAGGGTTTGTGCCAGGCTTAGGCTGTCGGCTTCTAGGCTCGCGGCTTGTGCTAGGGCGCTTCAGGCCAGGCTCAGCCCAGGCTTGTGTTGTGCTTGTGTTGTAACAGGCCAGGCTTGTGCCAGGCCAGTGCCAGTGGCCTAGGCCTCCAGGCCAGGCTCTGAGGCTGACCAGGCTCCAGCCTATTACAGGGCCCCAGGCCAGGGCCAGGCCACAGGGCCTCCAGGCCAGGGCCCAGGCCAGGCCAGGGCCCAGGCCAGGCCCAGGCTGGTGGGCCCAGGCCAGGCCCCAGGGCCAGGCCCAGGCCAGGGCAGGCTGGGGCCAGGGCCCCAGGCCAGGCCCAGGGCCAGGCCCAGGCCAGGGCCAGGCCAGGCCAGGCCAGGGCCAGGCCAGGGCCAGGCCAGGGCCCAGGCCAGGGCCCAGGCCAGGCCAGGCCAGCCCCAGGCCAGGCCCCAGGCCAGGCCCCAGGCCAGGCTCAGGCAGGCCAGGGCCCAGGCCAGGCCCAGGCCCCAGGCCAGGCCTAGGCCAGGCCTCCAGGGGGCCAGGCCCCAGGCCAGGGCCTGGGCCAGGGCCAGGGCTCCCAGGCCAGGCCCAGGCCAGGCCCAGGCCAGGCCCCAGGCCCAGGCCAGGCCCAGGCCAGGCCAGGCCCAGGGCCAGGCCCAGGCCAGGCCTAGGCCAGGCCAGGCCAGGCCTGTGGCCAGGCCAGCCCAGGCCAGGCCTGGGCCCAGGCCAGGGCCCAGGCCAGGCCCAGGGCCAGGCCCAGGGGCCAGGCCCAGGCCAGGCCCAGGCCAGGCCAGGCCAGGCAGGCCAGGGGCCAGGCCAGGCTCAGAACCTCTCTGACAAAAGCTTGATAAGCAGACGCCAGCAATACGTAACCGGAACGAAG
>JAUCMO010000315.1:0-24546 GCA_032399605.1 Melipona beecheii | reverse complement strand
TTACAAGAATTTCTTAAAAACTTTGAAATTTCAGGCTTTTGTTTGGTAAACATTGATTGCTGTCTGTTTTGCTATTTTCTATATACTTTAAACACATTAAAGCCTACTATGTGTGTGTGTGTGTGTGTGTGTGTGTGTGTGTGTGTGTGTGTGTGTGTGTGTGTGTGTGTGTGTGTGTGTGTGTGTGTGTGTGTGTGTGTGTGTGTGTGTGTGTGTGTGTGTGTGTGGGTGATGCACTACTATGCACAGAATGCTACTATGAAATGAAATAATAACGTGATTAGAATCTGCCTGACGCAGTATTTTTGGTCAGCCTCGAGCGCAAGTATACTCGCTAAAAACGGCAATCGGCAAGTGAGAATCGGAAATGAATGGAAAAGAATCAAAAGAGCGCGAGATTAATTGATGGCCGGGTGAAAGGGATTCGCACCTCGCGAACCAAGTGGTGTTCCCCAGTTTCCTCGACTCCTTCACCCGCATAGTCCGCGATATTCTCTTTTCCCTCTCATGTCCGGACGTTCGATCATCTCGACGTTTCCAGATACATAAAAATGTCATCGCCGCATTTAAACAACCTCATAATCGTCGGATGCATGCTGACCTAGCAGTGTAATTTTTCCTTGGGTTGGAATTCGCAGCTGTCAGCGTAGCATTTCCTAATATACCGCCAGAGCATGGCTATTGATGGCTGGTTTCTCCTTGGCCTTTGAGTTTCCATGTTCTCTCGAAACATGGCACTTTACATACACTCGATATTCACCGACGTTAAATTGAACAAAAGAAGGTGAAGTCCGGTCCGATTCTACCTCTATATTCTCTGCGGTCTCTGTGGTCGTGACTGCGGCATCACGCAGCGCGTGGTTTGCAGCGTTTGAACATTTATAACCAGAATTTTTCGAGATGGTTCTATCTATCGCTAATTCGAATTTGCTTCGAGACTAGGATTCGATACCTTTTTGAATTCTTGATGATCTTGGTAATCTTCGGAAGTTTTGGAAGTCTTGAGAGTCTTTCAGAAACATCTCGCATGTGCGCTTGGTATCGATAATTTCATTTAAAATTCGTTTACGTTATTTCACAAGGTACATGCTATGCATTAGATTGCGTAAATTCTTTTGAAAGTTGTCACGTGCTGTTATATTAAAATCTACGGCTCTCGACGATTCTCTACAACTAAGAACATGTTCTTAGTACATTGGACTTTTTTGAAATTTTGCCGTTTGTAGAAAAGCACGTGAATATTTTTCTGTAACGAGAAATAAGAAAGTTAATAGAAGACCAAGGTAATTTTTGACTCTGAGAATAATGTTCTTCAGCAAACGCGTTTGGTTTTTAAAATTACGCGAGAACGTACGTATTTTCTCCTATTGAAATATCTTCTGAGACTTTTCGCGCATCTTCCAAGAGTTTGAAATAATGAATCTTCAGAGAGAGTCGAATGCCAATTTCACGCAAAGTGATTCGAATCTCTCGCCGCTAATTTTTACACGCATACTCCGAAACGACTCAGAAAGCAACAATAGCGGCCCGCCACTATACGCGCGCCTCTCTTCCGTCTTCCATTTAGGTGATTAAGGATTACCAGCTGTTCATGGTGGTCGGTGTGTTATTGGTTATCGATTTGGGGATTATGACGACCTGGCAGGTTGCGGATCCATTTTACCGGGAGACGAAACAAATGGAACCCTATGTAAGCGCAATGATACCTATCCGATATATAACGAGAATACGACCGCGTAAGGAAAAGCATTGGGCCTGAGTTACGTGATCCTCTCTCGTTTTCAGCCCCACCCTTCCAGCGACGATATCATCATAATACCGGAGAACGAGTACTGTCAGAGTAATCGAATGACCATTTACTTAGGGTGTATATACGCGTACAAGGGTCTCTTGATGGTAGGTAAATGTTGGCTGACACTAACTCCCCTCAAGGGCACGCTTGCCCTTTTATTTTTAGAAAATTGCGAAAACGTCGACTGCACAAACGGTAACTCTTCTCTTTTTATTTTGCTATTTCAAAATTCAATTTAATGGGAGCAAGTGGGTGGAGATTTGCACATTAACGCAAATATCGTGTGGCTGAATTTTACGATTGTCGTATAAGTTCTTTTTCCAATTGTCTGCAAAAATTAAGTAAAAATAGAAATAATAAAATAATGAGAAAGGTGTTTCTTTCTGATACACCTTTTTTTTGTACAAATCAGCGAGGAGTCTTTGTGAGGGTTAATAAGTAAGAAGTACATCGTACACCGATGATTTTCGAGCAAACCTTGATATAATTATTGTTTATTACATAGTTTTTTTGTAAAAAGCTAATAATAATAATAATTTTATTGTTTAAACGAGAGTATTCTGAGTAGTCTGTGTAATTATTTTCTTAGTACAAACTGGCAGCAGGAAATACTGTTGTTCATTTCCAAGTTCGTTTCCACTTTTTTAATTTTATACGCTTACAATTATACACACTTTATAATTTTATACACTTTTTACAATTTTATACATTTACAATTATACACTTATAATTTTATACATATTTATCTATACGTGACGGAAAAATAGAAAAAATCGAGTACGAGGGAAATAATTGATCTCCGATATTGTAGATATTCGGTGCTTTTTTTAGCATGGGAAACCAGACACGTTAGTATCCCAGCGTTAAACGACAGTAAATACGGGGAATGAGCGTGTACAACGTGGTGATCATGTGTGCGTTACTGGAGCGGCCATAAGCTTCGTGCTAGCTGACAAACAGGATGCCATGTTCATTATGCTGGCGATATTCATAATATTCTGCAGCACCGCCACTCTGTGCTTGGTTTTCGTGCCGAAGGTATGAAAATACTAAAGAAATTCTCGTCCTGCATTTTCATCTTTTGTTTATTCGTCTAATTAATATTAATACAACGCTGCATTAATGCAGCATCTCGTTTTGTAATTCTTCTCAGTCGATCTGCAGATGAAGAGGCTTTCAACTTGTTTCAAAAGATAAATTTCAGCGGATTTAAAATTAATCGAATATTTCGATTATATTTAACCTGTCCCCAAATGATACATGGGACTCGACAGATTTCGTGACACCTTCTTTCATACAAGAAAATTAAACGAATGTTCCGATTCATATCCATGATATAATAATAGAATTATTTATTTCCTTGAAAACGTTAAATATATCAGAAGGTAAAACAAATTTTCTGCTTCTGTACGTGATTTTTAACACTCGATTGAAATACAACATTTGTAGCAAAGAAATTGAAGAACAAGCGTCTATCAATATATTTGATTAAAAATCACTCGAGTATCTAAAAACATACTGTCATTAATATATAAAATTTCCATGGAAAGTGATAAATTAGTCAGTTTAACCACTTTGGTAGTTGTAGCGTTAATTGACAAAATGAGATAAAACTTAACAAATGGCATTGACCTACCGAATCCTAGCTCCAAATACCCAATCTTTGTATAATATATATTATATTATATCATCGTTACTTAACGTTACACACAATTTGTTCTCCACGTTAGCTGATAGAATTGCGAAGGAATCCCCAGGGCGCGATAGACAAGCGAATCAGAGCCACGCTCAGGCCAATGTCGAAGACGCGGAGGGATTCGAGCATCAGCGAGTTGGAGGAACGCCTGAAAGAGGCCACGCTCGCGAATCAAAAGTTTCGCAAGCAGCTATTGGAGAAGGATTCGGAGCTTCAGGTAAACGGAGCAGAGAAACGAGTTTAACACGGGGGCACGTGTTACCATCGAATGAATCGCGACCCGTATCGATTGCAGATGTTTCTGAGAAGGCTGGACGATCAGACTGCGCCGAACACGCAGGAGGAGATGGACAGGCTGACCGTTCCGCGTCAAGAGGGAACAATCATGAAGAAAGAAGGTAAGATGGGGCACGAATCACATTCCGTCGCCTCTTTTTCAACCGTTCTGGCACGGTAACGCGCTATCGACGACATCGCTATCTGCTTTTATCTTACCGTAGGTCTGTCTGTTACGACAGAGACAACGGACATCTCGGTGTCGATGTGCAGCCTGAACTCCACGACCACGTCTCAGCCGGAGGCCGGGGATTACACGAGTTCAGCCGCGACCGAACAACAGACCGGCAAGTGCGTATACATTTTATTCCGATTAATACACATTAAAAAGTATATTCGCAATAATGTATCTGATAGTAGGTATTTGTATAATACATGGCTAATATGACGTGATTTGCTATAATAGGGTATAGTATGTTATAGTATGACACGGTTTGGTATGGTATTATATGTATGGTATAATATTATAGTATAATATAGTACGCTACCTTGTGTTATAATGTGGTATAATCCGGTATAGTACGGTACAGAATGGTATAATACTATGCTGTATGGTTTAATACGATTAATACGGCATAATATAATATAATATGGCACGGTGTAATATAATGTAATACGTTATAATATGCTATAATATTGCTGTAATATGTTATAATATTTTGTACAATGATTTAATACGTTATAATATGGTATACTGTGCTATAATATGTTTAATATGGAACAATATGACATAATGTCGCATAGTCACTTTGTCGTGATTCAATTGAAATTTATGACTTACGTAATTTCGTAGAAATTTAATGCAAGTATTTATGCAAGTATTTATGTTAGTTAAGTCTGCGTCTTGTGGAGATTGGAGTCTGAAACTTCAGATTTCTCTGTAAATATCCAATCTCCGTTTTGAGGAAAAAAAGATCTCTCTCGGTCATGGAAATTTATTTTTTGTAAAACTACTGAATTACATATTAAATAACCGTTCCGACTTTGTTGAAATGGTAGTTTAACGAAGCAATGAAAAAATGTAACGCTGTATTAAAGTAAATAAATGTACATATCGAAATATATTCAAAATACATAATAATTGAAGTATATTAAAAAATACATGTACACTCAAAAAATTAATATTAAAGTACATTTAAAACGCGTGGATTTTGCAGTCGTCGTATTATTTTTACGGTTTCTGTTTCAGGAAGAAGACGTCGTTCTCCAAGGTGCCAGCGATCGCGATCGACAGCGAACGAGTTCCACTGGTCCCCCAGAGGCAAGAGATCGCGAAAGGTGCCGTGGACAGCACATCCTCGGTTCCACCCTCGGCTTTGAAACACACGGACGACTCTGGCCGTAGGAGAAGTCGTTCGTCCGGACCTGGCAGAGAAACCGAGCCTCTTCTCACCGAGAGAAGTCCGGATACTGCCGGCAAAACGAACGTGGAATTCGTACCGGAGATTGTCGAGGAAGGGGACGCTGTTATTCTCGAGGAGACCGAGATACCTAGGCACGGGAAGTTGATCAGATGCAAGGACGATCGTAGATCCAGACTGCCGACACCTCCGCCGGCGAAAAACGTCTCGTTCGGCGAACTTCACGAGCAGAACTACCTCGAACAGGCGATTCTGCCTCCTCCGTTGCAATTCGTGCCCAAACACCGACACTCCGGTGAGAGGACGCCGTAATCTTTTTGTTACACGTCGGCCATAATTGTGAATCGGGAGAGTAATAACGAGGGATGAGGCAGAGGTAGAATCAAAGAATATTTAATACGTGTAATAATTCAATTAAAATGTGCTTTATATTCAATAACGTCGAAGAATATTAAGTATGTCTGTTTCCACATAAACCAGACTCTTCTTTTTCAGACATTATTTCGAAATCAAACGGACAAATAGTTCACACGTGACGCATATATAATAATGAAATTTAATTTAATTTGAATATATTACTTTATACTTAATTTTGTTTACTCGTGTATTTCTATCTTCTGCCTTCTTCTACTCTTCACAGTATCTGTATTTGTCAATTGTTTCTTTAAATAACAAAAATCATTAATGGAACCTACTGTGTGGCCCCTGGTGAAAGTTCCTCTCGAAATTAACCGGTCGTTATGACACTAGAGATAACTAATCAGAGCTGCATTCCTTTCATAGAACTTCATCATCCACCAAGTGTCCATTAAACTTACCAATATCCTCAAATTCGTCTAACGTCCAGTCACACGTTTCGCTTCGTTTCGCTTCAGTTTCAGCGACGAACGCGTCCGCGCATCATTCGCTGAAGAGGAGATCGTCCGTGAAGAACAACGGGATGGCTCATTCCCATCACGAGTTGTTTCAAACAAGGAGGACCAGCGTGCCGGCCAATTGCATCAGCTACATCTCGACCGAGAACGTATCGAAATCCGAGGCGGCGGAGATCTCGTTGAACTCTGGCCTCGATAAATCTTACGTGATCGGCGAGTGTGGCCACCGTCGTGCGTTGCTCTCCGGCACTGGTTATCGCTGCGAGAAACACGGCGGACGGGGACATTCGCGGGCGATGTTGAATGGCTCGGCGGAAACGCCGCCGCCGCCACGGAGACACAGGAAACACTACGATTCCCAAAACGCGAGTTCTCCGAGCGTGCCCGCCATGGTCAACGCGAGTTACTCCGATACCGGTTAGTACTTTGTTTAATAAGGGATCAAGTAAACTAAACTAAACTCTGTACTACTATAAACTGTAAATGTACAGAGTGGTCACTGAAAGACTGAACGATATAAAACAAAAATAACTTTTACAAGCGCATGTTTTTTTTAAAGTTTTTTTGTTATTTTATTCGTATTATCAAGTATTATTAATGGATTTTTTTCAGTGTTACGAAACAACATAACTCAAATGTCCACCATTTTTCAGACTCTTCAGTTTTTCAGTTTTTACCCTGTATAACACATATAACGTAACATATAAATGTATAATATATAATACATATATGAACTGTGCTACATACGTTGATAGTGTATTTATAGTGTACATTTATAGTGTGTTTAATACATTTGTGAGATATATCGTATATGTACATAAATGATCGCAGGAATCAATCCAGTCAACCTTCCCACAGTGTAATAATTATGTACAGCTGTTTTATAATGATTATTAAAAAGAAGAAAATTGTAACCAGTATTTTAATGAATTCGGTATACTAGTATTGACGATGTAACAATTTTATAATTTATTTTCAATTAATATTATTATATAAATTATTATATATTAAATGTATTGTATGTAATTATTAATATTATTATAATTATTAATTAATCAATCTCCGATTGCAACTATTTATTTATTAACATCACATTTCTCGTCGCATGTCCGTCGCAGAGAAATACGAGGAATCGATGTCGACGATCATCCAGCGATCGGTGTCGGAGAGATCGCGGGAGAAGTGTCCGCGGCTACGGGGTGAGGGCCACGCGATGATCGAGTGTCCGCATCGCATCCGCCGGATACGAGAGTGCAGGCACACGGAGTCGAAGCTGCGGCAGCAGGCACGGCTGGAGTACGTGCAGAGCACGCCGAACGTCGCCACCATTCACAACAACAAATTCGCGAGCGCGAACCCGCGAGGTGGTGGCGGCGGCGGCGGTGGCGGCGGTGCTGGCGGCGGCGCGGCCGGAAGTGCGAACGGGCCAGGGACAGCCAGTTCCGTGACCGGTAGCAGTTCAGACGTTGTCGGTGGTTCGGCCGCGAACGTTTCGAAGATGTACAGCGCCGTGTCGGACGGCGAGCTGCTGGATCTGGCGATCCTGCCGATCTTTCAGAAGCTACTCACCGAGAGGCACAAGAGTTCCTCGAGGGCCGGCTACGGGGCGAGTGTAGCCAGCTGTCCGAATATATCTATCAAATGCGACATCGTTGAATACCTTTAACGATCTTCCAAGATCTAGACTAGTTTCGAATTTCGCCAGAAATCGATCGATCTTCTTCTCTGTCACTTTCCTCCCTTCTCTCTCTCTCTCTCTCTCTCTCTCTCTCTCTTTCTTTCTTTCTCTCTCTCTCTCTCTCTGCCTCTTTCTTTCTGTCTTTCTCTTCTTTACGGCCTTAAAACGCGTGACGCGTTCGCCGACGGCCGAGACTACGACCAGAGTTGGGCAATCTCTTCGTCGGGATGGCAAACAGCGAAATTTTTATTTAAATAACTGGTCATTTGAATGACGTAATTTTTCTTATCGTTTGTTTCTTATTCAGGATTTTCAAACGCACGGTTAATTTTCGTTTGTACTCGGTAAACCGATGATAAGTATGTAGATTGTATAATAAGTTTTTTATTTTTGTATAGTAAATGAACTGCGCGAACACTACCCGTTATTTTTTGTAAATTGTCGAGGCATTACCTTTTGAATATTCAAAACACGATTTCTTAATATAACAGGCGTACTTATTTTTAATGCGCCGCATAATCTAGTCTTACATAAATGATTAATAATAATTGAAAATTACGTTTGTTGATGCACAACTAATTAACGAGTAATTATTCGCTCGTTTAGACGAACAAGTAACAGACGATCCATTTCTGCTTCGTTTCATGTTTGAACTCTCGAATAAGAAACAACTTTGTACATTTAAACAAGCAAGTATTTCGTTCAAATAGAGATTTGCTCGTACAACGCCCAACACTGACTACGATATCCTTTCGCGAGCAGTCGTCGTTCCTTTCTCGAGCCTGCCTATCTTTGTGCGATACTCGACGTTTAAGCGGGCAGCAACGAGTTGCTAATACACGTGTGTAAATGCATGCACATGAAATACGTTGATCGTATACGCTCATAAATCACCGGACGCTTCACACGTTTAACATAGAGAAATATATATAATATATGAACGTTGTAATTATAAAATGAACGTTGACGCTTAACTAATTGTTTTTATTGTAAGAAGATTATACTGTGTTTCAAAGATCTTATTGTAAGATATTTTAATAAACGTTACGTTTCAAATTGGCGGCCGGTGACTTATGAACGTGGGTCGTGGACAAAAGCGGAAGTCACACGTTTGTTATTGCGGATGTGGAAAGAAGACGATATCGAGATTAAACGAGAGGATGCCGGCCTCTGTTTCGACGCTCGAGAATCTTTTAGCCTTTCGGTTCGAACGAATCGCTCGCGGTATTCTACATGTTCTATGGAGCTCCGTATGGAGCTTCCACACGTTTGCACTGTTCGCGGTCTCTTTTCCAAACTTTCGGCCATTTTCGTTTCCCCCCAGAGTTGGGCAAAAATGATTGAGGATTGTGGAAATAATTGACGTGAGATCGGGGTACTAATCACAATTGATTATTGCAAGTAATCAATAATCATTGATCCATGAGTGTAACGAGTAATCATGATTAATTTAAAAATTTCACTTTTGATTCAATTTCATACTTTAATTGTAGTACTTCTTTTCATGTTCTAAAATAGTTTCATTAAATTATCCACCTTTGTATGTCATCAGAGTATTCGTGCACTTGTGAAACAATGTTAAGTACATTTTGAAATTTCACCGTGACAAAACACGATACATATTTTACAAATTTACCATAAAATTATTTAAAAATCAATCCATTACATCAGTGTAACTAAAGTATTCATTTGGATCATATTTAACATTTATTATGTGCTCCAAATAGCTATTCATGTTGTGTATTTTCATAAAATATTACATGAAAGTATTTTAGAACGTGAAAGAATCATGCATTCAGTTAATTAAAAGATTGACACAAACATACTCGTAGTATATTCTTCAACGCCATTAACAATTACAAATTACTCGATTAACTGATGATCAATGATTACAGTGATTATGATTATATTTATTACTCGAGTATAGAAACGATTACAAAAGAAATAAATCATCAAAGAAGCTGCTGCAACAAGGAGACAACTTTACTTGCGGATAATTTTAATGAACCAACAAAAAAGAAATGAAAAGTTAGCACTGTTTTAAAACGTGCTGTACGTTTATTGTAATCTAATGCGAAACCACCAAACTAATTCCTTTTTACGTCAAGTGCAAGACCTTCTTTTTTCTTTTTTAATAAAATAAGATATCAAATGAAATGAAAAAAGGAACGTAGGCGGAGCTGCCTGCTTGTTGCTGCATACTCTTCAATTACCTAACTCTGGTTTCCCCCCGTCTCGATTCTCGTCTCGACGACGAAACGTCGTACAAAAAGAAGAAACGATACGAGCACACCGACGCGCCATCGCGTACGCGAGATGAAACTCGAAGGATGTAAATGCATCGCAGCGACCTATCGTTCCGAAAACCGGAGTCCTGTTTTTTATATTAACGAATTACAATGAAAACAGTTTGTCATACGAAAACAAGAAACGAAAAGAAGAAAAAAAAAAAAAGAAACAACGTTGCATCGACCCGATCGAGGGGGAAAACAAAGAAGAAAAAAAAAAAAAAAAAGAACTATAGCCAGTATCGAGATGAACTGTAGAAAATGAAGAATGTTAGCGTATGCGTCTAATCTAACTCTGTCGTTGTAAGCGTGCGTAATCGTTTTAAATAATTTTATAGCGTACGAGATTCGTACAGATTCGCTGTTTAGCAGATTCGAGGGATGTGTAGACGTGCGAAGTCGAAAATGAAAACCCAAGTTCGAAGCCGTTTTATAGGGATTTTTCTCTCGCGTTTCGAGGGAGGCAACCTTTTTTTAACGTTACACCAGGAGAGTCTCTTCTAAAAAAAAAAAAGAAAAAAAAACAGGATAATTAAAAAAAAAAAAATCGAAAAAGTAACAAAAAAAAAAAAAGGAAAAGGAATAAAAGAAAAACAAAAAAAAAAGAGAGAGACGTGTTACGTACATTGATTTCTGTCGCAAAATAAACGCGTTCGCGTCATATTACATCGTATTTAACGAACTTCTTACTAAACTACTGACACAGACTACGTTAATTCTAAACTTGATTGTTATCGATTTCCGAGGGAGCTCAAAACACACACGTGAAACGAGGAAATGAAAGGAAAAAGAAACGATTAAATAAGACGAAGCATACGGTAAGCGTTCACAATAAGCGGCTTTTAAAAATAATTCCCTTCTTACTGTCTAAAGGAAAAAAAAAAACTGTATTCGCTTTTTCACGATGAACGGCCGGCGTCTTTTTGTTGACGAAATACATAATAATAACAATATCACGATGCGAACGTTTAACGGGCGAGTTCTAAATGTGATCTACATGCCTAGTAAAGAGAATCGATGAAACACTGTAATATTGTCTTTTCGTTTCGCGTATTTTTCCCCACTGCTTTGTTTCTTCAATCTTCTTCTCTCTTTCTCTCTCTCTCTCTCTTTCTCTCTCTCTCTGCTTTTTTTCTGTTCCTCGTTTCATTTTATTTCATTTTGTTTCTCTTCTCTTCTCCTTTCAGCCTTCTGCAGACTTGCATATTTCGTTTCGACTAAAATCTCGAACAGCCTACGATAAACGAAAAGTCGAAAAAGCGTCCGGACACTTGGAAAAAGCGTATTCTCTGAGAGCCTAATGCTCGTCACAGGACTTTCATTGTGTGGTTACGCGAGTCTTGTATATAACTATCGAAATAAATGTCATGTTTACAGGTAAAATATAAGCGTTTGTTATGTAACACCCGCTTCATATTTTTTAAATTGTTTAAAGATCAGACTGAATTGAAGTGTAAGGAGGGGAAAGTCACGAGGAATGTCCATTTCTTTTTGTAATTTTTCCTTTTATGTAATTATGCTTTGAGCGGTGACAAATCGCAGTGATTACAATTTTTCAGAATTTCTTCACAAGATTTGGTGCACCAACAAAGAATATTTCCACTTATTGCCTGACAAGTATACGGTTTACATTATTAATTATTCCTTTTTGGGATGTTTAATGAGAATATAATAGTTTTAGCAGACTAAAATAATATTAAAACTTTTTCAATAAAGTTATTTCGACGTTCCTTGCTTTTCTCTCTTTCCTTCAATTAAGCCACTCACAGGCTCAAAATGATCAACTCCAGTTTTTGAATTTTTTTCAATTTTGAAAACGTCAAAGCCAAAGTTCGATGATCAACTTTTTTACATTTAAAATAAGTCTTTTTTAACTAAATGATAATAGTACTTTTGGTGAAATAATAAATGACAATTTATCTCATGTAATTATTTAAAATAAGTCTTCAACGTCACTAAATGACAATCACATTTTTGGTGAAATGATAAATAACAATTTATCTTGTGTGAATATTTTATGCACTATTTTGTGCATTTTATATGTCGTTAGATAAAATCTCCTGTCTATATAAATTAATAATAAATAATAATTTATTTCAGAAGCCAATGTAATTATTCTAAACACGTAAATGTATTTTATACATTTTCTATATTGGATAAAAACTAACAACGTGTAACAATACATTCTACATATGAACTCAAGTTTTGGAAAAAAACGTACACCATTTTATCAATTTTCCTACTGAATTTTTCTCTGGAGTTGATCGATTTGACAAATGAGTGACGCAATTTACCAAGCACGCATAAGTCTTCTTGTTTATCAACTACGAAGCAACTCATCGTCGTCTTTTGTCGTATTTAAGTGATTTCCGCTCGTTAGCGAGAACCGCGACGCGCGAAACATTTTCCAGTTTCAAAATATTGGAAAAATTTCGATAACTCAAAGAAATTAAATACAAGTCGATACTAACAGGTCAATTATATTAAATTTTATTCGATAAAGTTGAATCACTCGTTCTTCACCATTTCGCATTCCTTGAAGCTGGTTGGTGTTATTAATGTATAGCAAAAAGACAGTTTAATAAATCGACGATTTGATACTGATCGACGCTGAATACACGAACAACGCGATCTTAATCGCATTCACCTTGTTTAGTTCTCAACACTGCGATTTACAAACAGACAATTTCTTTTCGCCTGTAACAGGAGAACTGCTTGTATGGCTGGCATCCCATGCCATCTCCTAGAATGTCATATACCCCTGATACAAAGTTCCAAATTTCAGGAGTACACCATCTGTTTCTCGAGATATGATCGACTTAGTTTCAATGAAAGACGCCTGTAAAAGGAGAACTATTTGTCCGGCTGGCAACCCATGCCACCTCCAAGAATGTCATATACCCCTGATGGAATGTTCCAAATTTAAGAGGAGTACACCATCTCGTTCTCGAGATATGATCGACTTAGTTTCAATGAAAGACGCCTATTAAGGGAGAACTGTTTGTCCGGCTGGCATAGTATGCCACCTCCAAGAATGCCATATACCCCTGATACAATGTTCCAAATTTCAGAGGAGTACACCATCTCGTACTCGAGATATGATCGACTTAGTTTCAGTGAAATACGCCTGTAAAAGGAGAACTGTTTGTCCGGCTGGCATAGTATGCCACCTCCAAGAAGGTCATATACCCCTGATACAATGTTCCAAATTTCAGAGGAGTATACTTTCTCGTTCTCGAGATATGATCGACTTAGTTTCAATGAAAGACGCCTGTAAAAGGACAACTGTTTGTCCGGCTGGCATAGTATGCCACCTCCAAGAAGGTCATATACCCCTGATACATTGTTCCAAATTTCAGAGGAGTATACCTTCTAGTTCTCGAGATATGATGGACTTTAATTTTAAGGAAAGACGCCTGTAACAGGAGAACTTCTCGTCTGCCTGGCATGCCATGCCACCTCCTAGAATGTCACGTACGCCTGATACAATGTTCCAAATTTAAGAAGAGTACTTCATCTCGTTCTCGAGATATGATCGACTTAGTTTCAATGAAAGACGCCTGTAGTAGGAGAACTGTTTGTCCGGCTGGCATAGTATGCCACCTCCAAGAAGATCATATACCCCTGATAGAATGTTCCAAATATCAGAGGAGTATACCTTCTAGTTCTCGAGATATGATGGACCTTAATTTTAAGGAAAGACGCCTGTAGTAGGAGAACTGATTGTCCGGCTGGCATAGTATGCCACCTCCAAGAAGGTCATATACCCCTGATAGAATGTTCCAAATATCAGAGGAGTATACCTTCTAGTTCTCGAGATATGATGGACTTTAATTTTAAGGAAAGACGACTGTAACAGGAGAACTTGTGGTCTGCCTGGCATGCCATGCCACCTCCTAGAATGTCATGTACGCCTGATACAATGTTCCAAATTTAAGAGGAGCATACATTCGAGTTCTCGAGATATGATGGACTTTAATTTTAAGGAAAGACGCCTGTAACAGGAGAACTGCTCGTCTGCGTGGCATGTCATGCCACCTCCTAGAATGTCATGTACCCCTGATACAATGTTCCATACGTAAGAGGAGTACGTCATCTCGTTCTCGAGATATGATCGACTTAGTTTCAATGAAAGACGCCTGTTGTAGGAGAACTGTATGTCCGGCTGGCATAATATGCCACCTCCAAGAAGGTCATATACCCCTGATAGAATGTTCCAAATATCAGAGGAGTATACCTTCTAGTTCTCGAGATATGATGGACTTTAATTTAAGGAAAGACGCCTGTAACAGGAGAACTTCTGGTCTGCCTGGCGTGCCATGCCACCTCCTAGAATGTCATGTACGCCTGATACAATGTTCCAAATTTAAGAGGAGTATACCTTCTAGTTCTCGAGATATGATGGACTTTAATTTTAAGGAAAGACGCCTGTAGTAGGAGAACTGTTTGTCCGGCTGGCATAGTATGCCACCTCCAAGAAGGTCACATACCCCTGATAGAATGTTCCAAATATCAGAGGAGTATACCTTCTAGTTCTCGAGATATGATGGACTTTAATTTTAAGGAAAGACGTCTGTAACAGGAGAACTGCTCGTATGCCTGTCATGTCATGCCACCTCCTAGAATGTCATGTACCCCTGATACAATGTCCCAAATTTAAGAGGATTACGTCATCTCGTTCTCGAGATATGATCGACTTAGTTTCAATGAAAGACGCCTGTAGTAGGAGAACTGTTTGTCCGGCTGGCATAGTATGCCACCTCCAAGAAGGTCATATACCCCTGATAGAGTGTTCCAAATATCAGAGGAGTATACCTTCTAGTTCTCGAGATATGATGGACTTTAATTTTAAGGAAAGACGCCTGTAACAGGAGATCTTGTGGTCTGCCTGGCATGCCATGCCGCCTCCTAGAATGTCATGTACGCCTGATACAATGTTCCAAATTTAAGAGGAGCATACATTCAAGTTCTCGAGATATGATGGACTTTAATTTTAAGGAAAGACGCCTGTAGTAGGAGAACTGTTTGTCCGGCTGGCATAGTATGCCACCTCCAAAAAGGTCATATACCCCTGATAGAATGTTCCAAATATCAGAGGAGTATACCTTCTAGTTCTCGAGATATGATGGACTTTAATTTTAAGGAAAGACGTCTGTAACAGGAGAACTGCTCGTATGCCAGTCATGTCATGCCACCTCCTAGAATGTCATGTACCCCTGATACAATGTTCCAAATTTAAGAGGAGTACGTCATCTCGTTCTCGAGATATGATCGACTTAGTTTCAATGAAAGACGCCTGTAGTAGGAGAACTGTTTGTCCGGCTGGCATAGTATGCCACCTCCTAAGAAGGTCATATACCCCTGATAGAATGTTCCAAATATCAGAGGAGTATACCTTCTAGTTCTCGAGATATGATGGACTTTAATTTTAAGGAAAGACGCCTGTAGTAGGAGAACTGTTTGTCCGGCTGGCATAGTATGCCACCTCCAAGAAGGTCATATACCCCTGATAGAATGTTCCAAGTATCAGAGGAGTATACCTTCTAGTTCTCGAGATATGATGGACTTTAATTTTATGGAAAGACGCCTGTAACAGGAGAACTGCTCGTCTGCGTGGCTTGTCATGCCACCTCCTAGAATGTCATGTACCCCTGATACAATGTTCCATACTTAAGAGGAGTACGTCATCTCGTTCTCGAGATATGATCGACTTAGTTTCAATGAAAGACGCCTGTATTAGGAGAACTGTTTGTCCGGCTGGCATAGTATGCCACCTCCAAGAAGGTCATATACCCCTGATAGAATGTTCCAAATATCAGAGGAGTATACCTTCTAGTTCTCGAGATATGGACTTTAATTTCAAGGAAAGACGCCTGTAACAGGAGATCTTGTGGTCTGCCTGGCGTGCCATGCCACCACCTAGAATGTCATGTACGCCTGATACAGTGTTCCAAATTTAAGAGGAGTATACCTTCTAGTTCTCGAGATATGATGGACTTTAATTTTAAGGAAAGACGCCTGTAGTAGGAGAACTGTTTGTCCGGCTGGCATAGTATGCCACCTCCAAGAAGGTCATATACCCCTGATAGAATGTTCCAAATATCAGAGGAGTATACCTTCTAGTTTTCGAGATATGATGGACTTTAATTTTAAGGAAAGACTCCTGTAACAGGAGAACTGTTCGTATGCCTGTCATGTCATGCCACCCCCTGGAATGTCATGTACCCCTGATACAATGTTCCAAACTTAAGAGGAGTACGTCATCTCGTTCTCGAGATATGATCGACTTAGTGTCAATGAAAGACGCCTGTAGTAGGAGAACTGTTTGTCCGGCTGGCATAGTATGCCACCTCCAAGAAGGTCACATACCCCTGATAGAATGTTCCAAATATCAGAGGAGTATACCTTCTAGTTCTCGAGATATGATGGACTTTAATTTTAAGGAAAGACGCCTGTAACAGGAGATCTTGTGGTCTGCCTGGCATGCCATGCCACCTCCTAGAATGTCATGTACGCCTGATACAATGTCCCAAATTTAAGAGGAGCATACATTCAAGTTCTCGAGATATGATGGACTTTAATTTTATGGAAAGACGCCTGTAACAGGAGAACTGCTCGTCTGCGTGGCATGCCATGCCACCTCCTAGAATGTCATGTACCCCTGATACAATGTTCCATACTTAAGAGGAGTACGTCATCTCGTTCTCGAGATATGATCGACTTAGTTTCAATGAAAGACGCCTGTAGTAGGAGAACTGTTTGTCCGGCTGGCATAGTATGCCACCTCCAAGAAGGTCATATACCCCTGATAGAATGATCCAAATATCAGAGGAGTATACCTTCTAGTTCAAGAGATATGATGGACTTTAATTTTAAGGAAAGACGCCTGTAACAGGAGATATTGTGGTCTGCCTGGCATGCCATGCCACCTCCTAGAATGTCATGTACGCCTGATACAATGTTCCAAATTTAAGAGGAGTATACCTTCTAGTTCTCGAGATATGATTGACTTTAATTTTAAGGAAAGACGCCTGTAGTAGGAGAACTGTTTGTCCGGCTGGCATAGTATGCCACCTCCAAGAAGGTCATACACCCCTGATAGAATGTTCCAAATTTCAGAGGAGTATACCTTCTAGTTATCGAGATATGATGGACTTTAATTTTAAGGAAAGACGCCTGTAACAGGAGATCTTGTGGTCTGCCTGGCATGCCATGCCACCTCCTAGAATGTCATGTACGCCTGATACAATGTTCCAAATTTAAGAGGAGCATACATTCAAGTACTCGAGATATGATGGACTTTAATTTTAAGGAAAGACGCCTGTAGTAGGATAACTGTTTGTCCGGCTGGCATAGTATGCCACCTCCAAGAAGGTCATATACCCCTGATAGAATGTTCCAAATATCAGAGGAGTATACCTTCTAGTTCTCGAGATATGATGGACTTTAATTTTAAGGAAAGTCGCCTGTAACAGGAGAACTGCTCGTCTGCGTGGCATGTCATGCCACCTCCTAGAATGTCATGTACCCCTGATACAATGTTCCATACCTAAGAGGAGTACGTCATCTCGTTCTCGAGATATGATCGACTTAGTTTCAATGAAAGACGCCTGTAGTAGGAGAACTGTTTGCCCGGCTGGCATAGTATGCCACCTCCAAGAATGTAATGTACCCCTGATACAATGTTCCATACTTAAGAGGAGTACGTCATCTCGTTCTCGAGATATGATCGACTTAGTTTCAGTGAAAGACGCCTGTAGTAGGAGAACTGTTTGTCCGGCTGGCATAGTATGCCACCTCCAAGAAGGTCATATACCCCTGATAGAATGTTCCAAATATCAGAGGAGTATACCTTCTAGTTCTCGAGATATGATGGACTTTAATTTTATGGAAAGACGCCTGTAACAGGAGAACTTCTGGTCTGCCTGGCATGCCATGCCACCTCCTAGAATGTCATGTACGCCTGATACAATGTTCCAAATTTAAGAGGAGTATACCTTCTAGTTCTCGAGATATGATTGACTTTAATTTTAAGGAAAGACGCCTGTAGTAGGAGAACTGTTTGTCCGGCTGGCATAGTATGCCACCTCCAAGAAGGTCATATACCCCTGATAGAATGTTCCAAATGTCAGAGGAGTATACCTTCTAGTTCTCGAGATATGATGGACTTTACTTTTAAGGAAAGACGCCTGTAACAGGAGAACTGCTCGTATGCCTGTCATGTCATGCCACCTCCTAGAATGTCATGTACCCCTGATACAATGTTCCAAATTTAAGAGGAGTACGTCATCTCGTTCTCGAGATATGATCGACTTAGTTTCAATGAAAGACGCCTGTAGTAGGAGAACTGTTTGTCCGGCTGGCATAGTATGCCACCTCCAAGAAGGTCATACACCCCTGATAGAATGTTCCAAATATCAGAGGAGTATACCTTCTAGTTCTCGAGATATGATGGACTTTAATTTTAATGAAAGACGCCTGTAACAGGAGATCTTGTGTTCTGCCTGGCATGCCATGCCACCTCCTAGAATGTCATGTACGCCTGATACAATGTTCCAAATTTAAGAGGAGCATACATTCAAGTTCTCGAGATATGATGGACTTTAATTTTAAGGAAAGACGCCTGTAACAGGAGAACTGCTTTGTCTGCGGCTGGCATGTCATGCCACCTCCTAGAATGTCATGTACCCCTGATACAATGTTCCATAATATTAAGAGGAGTACGTCATCTCGTTCTCGAGATATGATCGACTTAGTTTCAATGAAAGACGCCTGTAGTAGGAGAACTGTTTGTCCGGCTGGCATAGTATGCCACCTCCAAGAAGGTCATATACCCCTGATAGAATGTTCCAAATATCAGAGGAGTATACCTTCTAGTTCTCGAGATATGATGGACTTTAATTTATGGAAAGACGCCTGTAACAGGAGAACTTCTGGTCTGCCTGGCATGCCATGCCACCTCCTAGAATGTCATGTACGCCTGATACAATGTTCCAAATTTAAGAGGAGTATACCTTCTAGTTCTCGAGATATGATGGACTTTAATTTTAAGGAAAGACGCCTGTAGTAGGAGAACTGTTTGTCCGGCTGGCATATTATGCCACCTCCAAGAAGGTCATATACCCCTGATAGAATGTTCCAAATATTAGAGGAGTATACCTTCTAGTTCTCGAGATATGATGGACTTTAATTTTAAGGAAAGACGCCTGTAACAGGAGAACTTGTGGTCTGCCTGGCATGCCATGCCACCTCCTAGAATGTCATGTACCCCTGATACAATGTTCCAAATTTAAGAGGAGCATACATTCTAGTTCTCGAGATATGATGGACTTTAATTTTTATGGAAAGACGCCTGTAACAGGAGAACTGTTTGTCTGCGTGGCATGTCATGCCACCTCCTAGAATGTCATGTACCCCTGATACAATGTTCCAAATTTAAGAGGAGTATACCATCTAGTTCTCGAGATATGATGGACTTTAATTTTAAATGAAAGACGCCTGTAACAGGAGAACTGTTTGTCCGGCGGCATGTATGCCACCTCCAAGAATGTCATATACCCCTGATAGAATGTTCCAAATATCAGAGGAGTATACATCTCTAGTTCTCGAGATATGATGGACTTTAATTTTAAGGAAAGACGCCTGTAACAGGAGAACTGTTTGTCTGCCTGGCATGTCATGCCACCTCCTAGAATGTCATGTACCCCTGATACAATGTTCCAAATTTAAGAGGAGTATACCTTCTAGTTCTCGAGATATGATGGACTTAATTTTAAGGAAAGACGCCTGTAGTAGGAGAACTGTTTGTCCGGCTGGCATAGTATGCCACCTCCAAGAAGGTCATATACCCCTGATAGAATGTTCCAAATATCAGAGGAGTATACCTTCTAGTTCTCGAGATATGATGGACTTTAATTTTAAGGAAAGACGCCTGTAACAGGAGAACTGCTCGTCTGCCTGGCATGTCATGCCACCTCCTAGAATGTCATGTACCCCTGATACAATGTTCCAAATTTAAGAGGAGTAGAGAACTGTTTGTCCGGCTGGCATAGTATGCCACCTCCAAGAAGGTCATATACCCCTGATAGAATGTTCCAAATATCAGAGGAGTATACCTTCTAGTTCTCGAGATATGATGGACTTTAATTTTAATGAAAGACGCCTGTAACAGGAGAACTGTGTGGTCTGCCTGGCATGCCATGCCACCTCCTAGAATGTCATGTACCCCTGATACAATGTTCCAAATTTAAGAGGAGTATACATTCTAGTTCTCGAGATATGATCGACTTAGTTTTAATGAAAGACGCCTGTAGTAGGAGAACTGTTTGTCCGGCTGGCATAGTATGCCACCTCCAAGAAAGGTCATATACCCCTGATAGAATGTTCCAAATATCAGAGGAGTATACCTTCTAGTTCTCGAGATATGATGGACTTTAATTTTAAGGAAAGACGCCTGTAACAGGAGAACTGCTCGTCTGCTGCCTGGCATGTCATGCCACCTCCTAGAATGTCATGTACCCCTGATACAATGTTCCAAATTTAAGAGGAGTACGTCATCTCGTTCTCGAGATATGATCGACTTAGTTTTAATGAAAGACGCCTGTAACAGGAGAACTGTTTTGTCCGGCTGGCATAGTATGCCACCTCCTAGAAGGTCATATACCCCTGATAGAATGTTCCAAATATCAGAGGAGTATACCTTCTAGTTCTCGAGATATGATGGACTTTAATTTTGGAAAAGACGCCTGTAACAGGAGAACTTCTGGTCTGCCTGGCATGTCATGCCACCTCCTAGAATGTCATGTACGCCTGATACAATGTTCCAAATTTAAGAGGAGTATACCATCTAGTTCTCGAGATATGATGGACTTTAATTTTTAAGGAAAGACGCCTGTAGTAGGAGAACTGTTTGTCCGGCTGGCATAGTATGCCACCTCCAAGAAGGTCATATACCCCTGATAGAATGTTCCAAATATCAGAGGAGTATACCTTCTAGTTCTCGAGATATGATGGACTTTAATTTTAAGGAAAGACGCCTGTAACAGGAGAACTGCTGGTCTGCCTGGCATGTCATGCCACCTCCTAGAATGTCATGTACCCTGATACAATGTTCCAAATTTAAGAGGAGTATACATCTCTAGTTCTCGAGATATGATGGACTTTAATTTTAATGAAAGACGCCTGTAGTAGGAGAACTGTTTGTCCGGCTGGCATAGTATGCCACCTCCTAGAATGTCATATACCCCTGATAGAATGTTCCAAATATCAGAGGAGTATACCTTCTAGTTCTCGAGATATGATGGACTTTAATTTTAAGGAAAGACGCCTGTAACAGGAGAACTGTTTGTCTGCCTGGCATGCCATGCCACCTCCTAGAATGTCATGTACCCCTGATACAATGTTCCAAATTTAAGAGGAGTATACATTCTAGTTCTCGAGATATGATGGACTTTAATTTTAAGGAAAGACGCCTGTAACAGGAGAACTGTTTGTCTGCCTGGCATGTCATGCCACCTCCTAGAATGTCATGTACCCCTGATACAATGTTCCAAATTTAAGAGGAGTATACCATCTCGTTCTCGAGATATGATGGACTTTAATTTTAATGAAAGACGCCTGTAACAGGAGAACTGTTTGTCCGCCTGGCATGCCATGCCACCTCCTAGAATGTCATGTACCCCTGATACAATGTTCCAAATTTCAGAGGAGTATACATTCTAGTTCTCGAGATATGATGGACTTTAATTTTAAGGAAAGACGCCTGTAACAGGAGAACTGCTGGTCTGCCTGGCATGTATGCCACCTCCTAGAATGTCATGTACCCCTGATACAATGTTCCAAATTTAAGAGGAGTATACCTTCTAGTTCTCGAGATATGATGGACTTTAATTTTAAGGAAAGACGCCTGTAACAGGAGAACTGTTTGGTCCGCCTGGCATGCCATGCCACCTCCTAGAATGTCATATATATACCTGATAGAATGTTCCAAATTTAAGAGGAGTATACCTTCTAGTTCTCGAGATATGATGGACTTTAATTTTAAGGAAAGACGCCTGTAACAGGAGAACTGCTTTGTCTGCCTGGCATGTCATGCCACCTCCTAGAATGTCATGTACCCCTGATACAATGTTCCAAATTTAAGAGGAGTATACATTCTAGTTCTCGAGAGATATGATGGACTTTAATTTTAATGAAAGACGCCTGTAACAGGAGAACTGCTGTCCGCCTGGCATGTCATGCCACCTCCTAGAATGTCATGTACCCCTGATACAATGTTCCAAATTTAAGAGGAGTATACCATCTAGTTCTCGAGATATGATGGACTTTAATTTTAAGGAAAGACGCCTGTAGTAGGAGAACTGTTTGTCCGGCTGGCATAGTATGCCACCTCCAAGAAGGTCATATACCCCCTGATAGAATGTTCCAAATATCAGAGGAGTATACCTTCTAGTTCTCGAGATATGATGGACTTTAATTTTAAGGAAAGACGCCTGTAACAGGAGAACTGCTCGTGTGCGTCTGGCATGTCATGCCACCTCCTAGAATGTCATGTACCCTGATATACAATGTTCCAAATTTAAGAGGAGTATACATCTCGTTCTCGAGATATGATGGACTTTAGTTTCAATGAAAGACGCCTGTAGTAGGGAGAACTGTTTGTCCGGCTGGCATAGTATGCCACCTCCAAGAAGGTCATATACCCCTGATAGAATGTTCCAAATATCAGAGGAGTATACCTTCTAGTTCTCGAGATATGATGGACTTTAATTTTAAGGAAAGACGCCTGTAACAGGAGAACTTGTGGTCTGCCTGGCATGCCATGCCACCTCCTAGAATGTCATGTACGCCTGATACAATGTTCCAAATTTAAGAGGAGTATACATTCTAGTTCTCGAGATATGATGGACTTTAGTTTCAATGAAAGACGCCTGTAGTAGGAGAACTGTTTGTCCGGCTGGCATAGTATGCCACCTCCAAGAAGGTCATATACCCCTGATAGAATGTTCCAAATATCAGAGGAGTATACCTTCTAGTTCTCGAGATATGATGGACTTTAATTTTAAGGAAAGACGCCTGTACAGGAGAACTGCTGTCCGCCTGGCATGCCATGCCACCTCCTAGAATGTCATGTACCCCTGATACAATGTTCCAAATTTAAGAGGAGTATACCATCTAGTTCTCGAGATATGATGGACTTTAATTTTAATGAAAGACGCCTGTAGTAGGAGAACTGTTTCTAGTTCTCGAGATATGATGGACTTTAATTTTAAGGAAGGACGCCTGTAACAGGAGATCTTGTGGTCTGCCTGGCATGCCATGCCACCTCCTAGAATGTCATGTACGCCTGATACAAAGTTCCAAACGGCTGTGGCATTTGCCACCTAGGAAAGACATAACCTGTTCCAACAGGAGTGTACCTTCTGGTTCTTCGTGGCATGTCATGCCACCTCCTAGAATGTCATGTACCCCTAAATGTCATACAATGTTCCCAAATTTAAGAGGGAGTATATCATCTAGTTCTCGAGATATGATGGACTTTAATTTTAAAGAAAGACGCCTGTAACAGGAGAACTGTTTGTCCGCCTGGCATGTCATGCCACCTCCTAGAAGGTCATGTACCCCTGATAGAATGTTCCAAATTTCAGAGGAGTATACCTTCGTTCTCGAGATATGATCGACTTTAGTTTCAATGAAAAGACGCCTGTAACAGGGGGAACTGTTTGTCCGCCTGGCATAATGTATGCCACCTCCTAGAATGTCATGTACCCCTGATAGAATGTTCAAATTTCAGAGGAGTATACATTCAAGTTCTCGAGATATGATGGACTTTAATTTTAAGAAAGACGCCTGTAACAGGAGAATCAGCTCGTATACCTGTGGTAAAATGTACCACCTCCTAGAATGTCATGTACCCCTGATACAATGTTCCAAATTTAAGAGGTGAGTACGTCATCTCGTTCTCGAGATATGATCGACTTAGTTTCAATGAAAGACGACTGTAGTAGGGAGAACTGTTTGTCAGAGGAGTATACCTTCTAGTTCTCGAGATATGATGGACTTTAATTTTTTTAAGGAAAGACGCCTGTAACAGGAGAACTGCTCGTATGCCTGTCATGTCATGCCACCTCCTAGAATGTCATGTACCCCTGATACAATGTTCCAAATTTAAGAGGAGTACGTCATCTCGTTCTCGAGATATGATCGACTTAGTTTCAATGAAAGACGCCTGTAGTAGGAGAACTGTTTGTCCGGCTGGCATAGTATGCCACCTCCAAGAAGGTCATATACCCCTGATAGAATGTTCCAAATATCAGAGGAGTATACCTTCTAGTTCTCGAGATATGATGGACTTTAATTTTTAAGGAAAGACGCCTGTAACAGGAGAACTTGCTGGTCTGCCTGGCATGTCATGCCACCTCCTAGAATGTCATGTACGCCCTGATACAATGTTCCAAATTTAAGAGGAGTACGTACATCTCAGTTCTCGAGATATGATCGACTTAGTTTCAATGAAAGACG
>JAUCMO010000314.1:0-11665 GCA_032399605.1 Melipona beecheii | reverse complement strand
TACTACAAGAAAATAGAAGAGTAAAAATACAGTAAAATGAAGCAAAATGTGAAAACGATCAAGTATGTGTAAAAAATAGAATATTTGATAGAATAATTGAAAAAAAACTAAAAACTAAAAAGTTTTTAGAAGTTAAAACACGATTATTTTTCTGAGGAGATATGAAATGAAATGAATACGAGATATGAAATACGAAGTATCAATTATGAAATAGCAAAAAACGTTGAAGAAGTACAATGTTGGAATAAAATAGGAAAATATGAAAAAGGAATATTTGATAAAGGAAAGAAAGTAAGAAACTATCGAACGGAATAGGAAAGGGATTGAGCAAAGTAATTTTAGTTTTATACTCGCATGTTTTGTATTTTATTAAGTTGCGTTTATGGAACGTTGCAACGTAGAGGAAAAATTTAGACGAAAGTAAAAAAAGTTAAATTTGATCGTCACTTTATCGAAATACTTGACATCTCGTCGAATGACTTGCTATTTGAAGTTTGCTCGTTTGATCGTTAGCTATGTCGTCGAATATTCTTCATTTTATATTTAATCGTTTCATATTTGACTCTTATCGCGATACGTGATTCATTTTATGGTATTATAATTTGTTAAGTTGTGCTTATAGAAGGTTGTATGATATTTTGAGTAATTTTATGCTCTGATTTTTATCGAACGAATAATTTGTATTAATTTAATTGAAATATTTGACGTTTTATATTTTATATTTCACGTTTCATGAGAAAAATAGTCTATTTTTACGTTCAATTGTATCTTTCATTCCTTTTTATATTTCGTGAAATATCATTACATGGAATTTGTTACTTTCTTCTTCTTTGAAGATCGACGTGAAAATATTTGGCAGTTTGTAGGAACGTTAATAGGACTATTTTCCTCACGAAATATGAAATATGAAAGGTGAAATATGAAATATGAAATGTTCAAGTCAAGTATAACAAGATACTGATGAGAGATAAATGATAAAATAAGTGGAGTACAAGTCTAAGTTAAAACTAAAACTGAAAGTAAATTTTTCTCAAGAAATATGAAATACGAAATATGAAATATGGAACGTGGAAGTGTAACAGAAGTATTTGAGAAGAATTTCGAGTTTAAGTTTTAGTTTTAGAAAATGAGTCGACGTCGATGATTCGGTGATTTGACAGAGAAATTGCGAAATGATGGAAACGAAATCTGAAATGAGAAAAGTAGGAAATGTTAGAGCGAAATGTATCAAGTATGAATTACGAATAGACTGATAATATAAAACTAGAGGAATGAAATATAGAATATGAAATATGAGTTATGAAATATGAAAGGTTCAAGTGAAATAGAAGAAAGTTTTAGTTTAGTTTAGTTTTTGGAGACTGACTGTCAGGTTAGATAATATTTTAGAAAAGGAGTCGATGCATCTAGCGATTCGATAAAGATATTGCGAAATGATTGTAACTTGATAGAAAATATTGCAATGAAATAGCAAAGGTTAAAGCGAAATACGATTGATGAGAGAATAAGATATTTGAGAAAATAATAATTGCATCAAGTAGAAACAGTTGGAGAAAAGTATGGAACGAAGTGTAAAATATGAAACACGAAACGTTCAAGTACAACGAAGTAGAAGATGGAATATAAAAGTTTTGTAATTGAATCAAGTTCTTGTAGAACGTTGCACGTACGTTATACGTTTAAACAGAATACGTTTATGGAAAGCGACGTTTGCTTGAATATTTCGTATCGTTAGTATTTATCGAATGATTTTCGGAGTACGTTACACGTAGGGGAGAAACTGGACTGAACTGAAACTTAAATTTGAGAGGAATTTGGAGTTTAAGTTTAGTTTTGAGGGATCGATTTAACAAAATGACATGGTAAATGTTAGAAGGAAATATATCAAGAATTGTGAAACATGAAACGTAAAATATGAAATAAGTGAAATAATTTGTGAGAGAATGGAATATTTTATATGAAATAGGAATTATGAAATATTTGAAATGAAATAAACACAAATACGAGACGAAATGAAATATGACAGAAATATGAAATAGAAATGTTGATAAAATATATGAAATGTAAGTTTTAGTTTAGTTTTTGGAGGGATTGATCGTGAGGTTAGAGGGAATAATAAATGTTAGAGTCGAATATAACAAGTATGGATGGCGAAGTAAATATGAAATGAGAAATAATTGATTAGAGAAATTGGAATATTTGAGAGAGTAAGGAATATTGAATTCTGAAATAGAAAAGTATGGAAGGAAATGTGAAACGTAAGATACAAAAATATAATAAGATACTGATAAGATAGATAAATGATAAAATAAAGTAGAAGTGTAAGTTAAAACTAAACTGAAAGTAAATTTTTGTTAAGAAATCTGAAATATGACGGAAACGTTGGAATAATATTTGAGTTGAAGTTTTAGTTTTAGCTTTAGTTTACAAAAAACAGTGATTTGATAGACAAATTGCGAAATGATGGAACGAAATAGGAAAAGAAGATGAAACAGCAAATGTTAGAGTGAAATATTGGAAGTTTGAATTTGAAATATGAAATACCCAAGAGAATGAAAAAAAATTTCATCGAATAGAGTTAAATAGAGAAAAGTAAAGTGAACGAAATATAAAATATGAAATATGAAAACGCAAAAGTATTTGAATCGATGGATTAAAATACAAAGATGTATAAAAAGGATAAAATATGAAATGTGAAAATGTTAAGTGAAATAGAATAGAATAGAATAGAAGAGAAGAGAAGAGAAGAGAAGAGAAGAGAACGTGTTGGAATAAAAAGTAGCAGAGAGAATAGGAAGTGGAGAGATAAAATATGATCGAATCAAACATGGAATAATTAAGAGAAAGTAAAAAGTATCTGATGGGATAGGAAATGATTGGAGAAACTTGCTTTTATATTTGTAATATTTTCTTTGTTATTTTATATGTATATTTCAGTTTTTTAGATATACATGTTTTCTTTTATTTATGTTTGACTCGAATATTTAAAACTTGAGAAAATTGTTAAGACGTTTGAATAGTTTTATAGTTAATTTTATTTATCATTTTGTAGAACGTTGCACGTATATCTTGAAAAAAAGCTAGTTGAAACTAAAAGTAAAAGTAAAATTTATGTTTTTTGTCGATTTTCGTTAGTTTTATATTTGATTTTTGATATTATGCTTTTTGGTTTTAGTTTAGACTAGTGTTTTTCTGTGACATTAAAACGAACGGTGAAATACAACGAAGTGTAAAATAGCAGAATAAGAGAAAACATTGAAGAAAAGTGTGAAATATTTCACATCGTTTTAGAGAATGAAACGCGAATGAAATATGAAATATGAAACGTTGAAACGTAACAGAAATATTTGAGAGGAATCTAGAGTATTTTGGAGGAATTAAACGATGGAACGAAATAAAATAAGAGGAAACATATCAAGTAGGAAACGTGAAATGAAATAATTGACGAGAGAATAAAATACGAAATATGAATTGAAAGTTAAATGTTAGAAAAAATAGAACGTTGGAATAAAATAGTAAATGCAGTAGAAGTAGAAGTAAAATGTGAAACGATTATATAAAAAATATATTGTGTAAAATATTTAGTTTAAGTTTTAGTTTAGTTTTTTGGAGGGATCGATTTAACAAAAATGACATGGTAAATGTTAGAAGGAAATATATCAAGAATTGTGAAACATGAAACGTAAAATATGAAAATATGAAATAATTTGTTAGAGAATGAAATATTTGAGAAAGTGATAGTTTGATTCAATTAATTTATATTGGAATAAAATAGGAAATAATTTATGAGAGAATGATATTTCACAGAGTAAGGAATAGTTGGGTTTTGAAATAGAAAACTATCGAACGAAATGTAAGGTGTAAGATATAAAGTATGAAATATGAATTGAAAGTTAAAGAAAATACTACAAGAAAATAGGATAGTAAATAGAGAAGTAAAATGTGAAACGAATGTAAAAGAAGGAAATTTACTTTTCTTCGTTACTTTATGTATATTTGATTTTGTAGTTGAAATTTTGAAATTTTGAAATCTGATTTGAGAAAAAAGTTTAGTTAAGACGTTTGAATAGTTTTATGCCGTGTTTTATGTGTAATCGTTTTATAGTTAATTTTATCGTAGCATTATTTGTTGGATGTGTATCTATGTTAAGAAAAGTCTTTGTGGAATATTTGATTTGATGGAGCATTTCATATTTTCTATTTTCTATTTTCTATTTTATATTTTATATTTTATATTTTATATTTTATATTTTATATTTTATTGCGTTACCATTTGTAAAGTGAAAAACTAATCTGGACTGAAAGTGAAATATTTTAGTGGAGTGATATGGTTTTATATTCTTACATGTATTTCATTTCATTATCATTCGTTAGATTATTTTGAAGGAACGTTGCACGTACATGTTGAGAAAAGCTCGAAAGTAAATCTAAAATGAGAGTAAAATTTCAAAAGTAAAACTGACTGTAAAATTAAGAGTTGAAATGTATTTGTCGATCGATGTGAAACGTTTGTATGGATTGATACGAGTAATTTTAAGACACGTTAAATGATATTTGAGTGATTTATTGAGTGGTATGACATTTATATTTATTTATATTATTTATATTTATTTATATTCTGTGGAAATATTTCATCGTTACATGTATTTGATTTGATATTATCATTTTTTTGCAATATTATCTATATCATGTATATTATATTTAAGTATTTGATATATGTTTGAAATTTTTTAAAACGTTGTATCATGTAATTTCTAGAAAGCTAAAAATGAAAAAGAAGTAAAATTAAAATGTAAAATTAAAAAGTTGAAACTGGATGTAAAACGTTGGATTATTTATGGATTATTTGTTGTAATTTGGATGTGAAATGTTGGATTATTTATGGATTATTCGTGTAATTCGAAGAGACGTTAAACGATATTTGACTGATTTATTGATTTATTGATTTATTGGAGTAGTACGAAATAATTTTTTTTTTTATTTTTATCTAATTTCGTGACACGTATCTCGTTGTATCATCATTTATCGAATCGTTCTTACGGAACGTTGCACGTAAAGCAAATGCACCAGTAAAACTGGAACTCTTTTACGTTTATTTGCAATAGTACGAAATATTTGCAATTTGTACGTTAATTTGATACTTTGCGAATTATGTTTTACGTTTTGTGGAATATGAAATTGTTTGACTGGATTTGTCTTGCGTTTGAGCGAAATAACTGATATCTTAGGAGAAATATTTCTTTGCACGGATTGAATTTGTTACGTATTTTGCGAACAATTGAACACGTATGAACAATTGCGTATGTCGTATACTGGATGTGGAATTTTACTTGTAAAATGTAGCTTTGTACGATATTTTCTGTATTTATAGCTTTATCGTAAGATAAGATTAACATAAGTTTATCGTTAAGTTGTAAAATGTAAAATGTAAAATGTAAAATGTAACATGTAAAATGTAACATGTAAAATGTAACACGTAACATGTAGGAGAGATCGCTGGTCTCTCAGAAAGAACATTAAAAGAGAACGGTGTGAGAGCTGCTTAAAGGTAAGTCGGAATAGGAGAAGTCGAGGACACAGAGTGGGGCGAATTCATAGGTGTAGATAGCGGAAAAAATTTGCAAGTTGCTCCGAAAGCGAAAAGTGCAAGTTTTCGTCAGTGGAATCTCTTCCGAGTGTTTCTTTTTCCGATGGAAAAATAAGAAAAGGCGTTTGGGCGACGGGCCGGGAGTTTGTTTTGGAAATTTTCGTATTTTTCGGTGTTTTTCACTCTTGGACTTGGATTTCGGAGCAGCTTCGAGGGGGAAGCGGAGTTTTGGCCGGAGGAATCGAAACGGTCGGTGGACGCGGCGCATCGGCCGGTCGGAGGCACGGCGATTCGCGGCGGCTCGCGGCCGGGGTGGCTTTGGATGGGGGGTGCGGATTTCGGGCGGGGTCGCGGGCGTACAGGGCGGGTGGGGTGGCAGGGGGTTGGCGAGGGTGGGCCGCGGCTGGCCGGGCCGGGTGCGGCGGAATCGCGGCGGTCGCCGGGAGCGGTGGGCTGCGCTCGGTGCAATTCAGGCAGTGAGTATATAGGGGGTGCGCGTAGGGGGTGGACCGGTGGGGGTGGGCCGGCTGGGGGGTGGCCCGGTGGGCCGGCCGGATCGGTCGGGGGCGAATTTTGCGGCGGCCAGCGGGTCGCGGTTGCGGCGATTCGGGGTGTGGATCGCGGGGGTGCGCGTAGGGGTGGGTCGGCTGGGGTGGCCCGGTGGGTCGGCCCGTGGGCCGGCCGGATCGGTCAGGGGCGAATTTGCGGCGGCCAGCGGGTCGCGGTCGCGGCGTTCCGGGGTGCGGATCGTGGGGGGTGCGCCTGAAGGGTGGGCCGGCAGGGGCGGCCCGGCGAGCCGGCCCGACCGGCTGGGGCGGCGGCAGCGGAACCGGCGTGGCTCCCGCTGCCGCCGCTTCGGGGGCTCGCGACTCGCGTGCGCGCGTAGCATGTTCTCGATGCGAGAATCGGGCGAAGACCCGCACGCAAACCGATAGCCCCGGAGGGCTATCGGTTTTAAGGGAATCTTAGCCCGTCTCACATCGAGGTTAACTTTTGTCATTCTTTGTTATTTGAATTTTAAGCCCGTAGAATTTTCTGCGTATCTGTTGCAAAAGTTTTTTGCAACCCGAACCTAAATGTACTGGTCTAAACCTACCCCGAACCTTACGTGTAGCTGCCTTCAGTCCTAACCCGAACCTTTCTTGTTTGCTTAATTGTTTTTTTTTGTTTTTCAGACTTTCGTTTTTCCGTTTTTTCAGACAGGTGAGCTTTTTTTGCTTGGATGGGAGATTTTGGAGCATTTTTTTTTCGTTTTTTCGTTTTTTTCGTTTTTTTTTTCGTTTTTTCGTTTGGGTTTCGGAGCTTTCGTTTTTAGAGCTTTACGCGGTGGAGAGCTTTTTTTTTTTTTTTTTTTTTTCGTTTTTTTTTTTTTCGTTTTTTTCGTTTTTTTTCGTTTTTTTTAAGCGTTTTTTTAGTTTTTTTTTTTTTTTTTTCGTTTTTCGTTTTTTTCGTTTTTTTCGTTTTTTTTGCAGGAGTTTCGGACTTTTCGTTTTTAGAGCTTTACGCGGTGGAGGCTTTTTTTTTTTCGTTTTTTTTTTTTTTCGGAGCGTTTTTTTTCGTTTTTTCGTTTTTTTCGTTTTTTTTTCCGTTTTTTCGGAGTTTCGTTTTTTCGTTTTTCGTTTTTAGTTTTCGCGGTGGAGAGCTTTTTTTTTTGGATGGGAGATTTTTTGGAGCATTTTTTTTCGTTTTTTTTTCGTTTTTTTTTCGTTTTTGTTTTTTTTCGTTTTTTTCGTTTTCGGAGTTTTCGGAGCTTTCGTTTTTTTCGAGCTTTTTTCGTTTTTTCGTTTTTTTTTTTTCATTTGGAGGTTTTTGCGTTTTTTTTTTTTTTTTTGCTTTTTTTTTTTTTTTCTTTTTCGGGTAATTTCTAGTTTTTCTTGATTTTTTTTTTTTTGTTGTTTTTTTTGTTTTTGTTTTTTTTTTTTTTTTTGTTAATTGGGATAGAATTTATCAGTTTTTTAATTGAATTTGCGATGATTTATAGTGAATTTTTAGTTGGCACCGATGTGAATGGGCCGAGGCAGGTAATTTTAATGAAATTGTAATTTTTTCGAGTTTTTTTGTATTTTTTTTTTGTTAATTCGGCTAGAATTTAGTAGCGATTAATTGAATTTAATAGATTTTTATCGATTTTTTTTGATTTTTTATTGATTTTTCTTTGATTTTTTTGAATTTTACGTTTGCAGCGATGTGAATGGGCCGAGACTGTTATTTTATTAAATTGTAATTTTTTTTCGATTTTTTTTTTTTTTGTATTTTTTGGCATAATTGAGTGTGATTTTCAATTATTTAGCGAGAATGGATCGCAATTTTCAATTATTTATGGAAATTTTTTTTTGTTTTTTTGTTTTCTGTTTTTTTTTTTTTGTTTTTTTTTTTGTTTTTTTTTTGGATTTTTTTTGTTAATTTGGCTAGAATTTAGCAGCTTTTAATTGAATTTAATTTATTTGCTTTGATTTTTTTGCGATTTTTATTGATTTTTTTGATTTTTTGTGAATTTTACATTTGCGACGATGTGAATGGGCCGAGGCAGTGTCGCTCAACTCATTTTTTGATTTTTTTTGAGTTTTGAATTTTTTTTTTTTTTTTTTTGAGAATTTCGTGAATTTGAGGGGGTGCAGGGGAAAAAGATGCGATCGAGGGGTGTATTTTATCGAGAGGAATCGGATCCAGTAGTTTTTGTTGCAATTTAGTTGATTTTTTTGCGATTATTTCGTTTCGTATCGTGTAGCATGGGAAGCAGTGTCTCTCAACTCATTTTGTTTTTTTATAGCAGAAATTTAATAAAATTGATTTTTTTGCGTTTTTTTTGTTTTTTTTTTACTAATCAATTCCGCGAGTTTTTTGAGTCACGTGTATTTTTTTGAATTTTTTGAATTTTTTTTTGAATTTTTTTTTTTTCATTTTTTTTGTATTTTTTTTAAGTTTTCTCGGCGTTTCGCGTGAGATTTTACGTCGTTTGAGATAAACTTTTTTTCAACATTTTTTGGAATTTTTTTTTTTGAAATTCAAGTTTTTTCGAAAATTTTTGTACTTTTTTGTCAAGTTTTTTGGACGTTTCGCGATATTTCGAGTCGTTTGAGACAAACTTTTTTTGGAGCTTTTTTTTTCGAGCTTTTTTCGAAATTTTTTTTTCAAAGTTTTTTTTCGAAAATTTTTTGTACTTTTTCGTCACGTTTTTTAGACGTTTCTCGACATTTTACGACATTTTAAACAAACTTTTTTGGACATTTTTTTTGAATTTTTTTCAAAATTTTTGAAATTTTTCAAGTTTTTTCAGAAATTTTTTCTATTTTTTTTCGTCACGTTTTTTGGACGTTTCGCGACATTTTACGACGATCGAGAGCAACTTTTTGGACATTTTTTTGAGATCGAATCGAAGAAAACTTCAATTTTTCAAGTTTTTCCCAGATTTTTCAAGTTCTTTTTTTGCAAGTTTTTTCTAGATATTTTCAAGTAAGGTTTAGGTTAGGTTTAGGTTAGGTTTAGGTTAGGTTTAGGTTAGGTTAGGTTTAGGTTTTTAGGTTAGGTTTTAGGTTAGGTTTAGGTTTAGGTTTAGGTTAGGTTTAGGTTTAGGGTTTAGGTTTTGGTTTTAGGTTTTTAGGTTTTAGGTTTAGGTTTAGTTTAGGTTTAGGTTAGGTTTAGGTTTAGGTTAGGTTTAGGTTAGGTTTAGGTTTAGGTTTAGGTTAGGTTTAGGTTAGGTTTAGGTTAGGTTTAGGTTTAGGTTTAGGTTTAGGTTTAGGTTAGGTTTAGGTTAGGTTTAGGTTTAGGTTTAGTTTAGGTTTAGGTTTTAGGTTTAGGTTTTTAGGTTAGGTTTAGGTTAGGTTTAGGTTAGGTTTTAGGTTAGGTTTAGGTTTAGTTTTAGGTTTAGGTTTTTAGGTTAGGTTTAGGTTTAGGTTAGGTTTAGGTTAGGTTTAGGTTAGGTTTAGGTTAGGTTTAGGTTAGGTTTAGGTTTAGGTTTAGGTTTAGGTTTAGGTTTTTAGGTTAGGTTTAGGTTAGGTTTAGGTTAGGTTTAGGGTTTAGGTTTAGGTTTAGGTTTAGTTTAGGTTAGGTTTAGGTTAGGTTTAGGTTTAGTTTAGGTTTAGGTTAGGTTTAGGTTAGGTTTAGTTTAGGTTAGGTTTAGGTTAGGTTTAGGTTTTTTAGGTTAGGTTTAGGTTAGGTTTAGTTAGGTTAGGTTTTTAGGTTAGGTTTAGGTTAGGTTTAGGTTTAGGTTTTAGGTTTAGGTTAGGTTTAGGTTAGGTTTAGGTTAGGTTTAGGTTAGGTTTAGGTTAGGTTTAGGTTAGGTTTAGGTTAGGTTTAGGTTTAGGTTTAGGTTAGGTTTAGGTTTAGGTTTAGGTTTAGGTTTTAGGTTTTTAGGTTTAGTTTAGGTTAGGTTTAGGTTTAGGTTTAGGTTTTTAGGTTAGGTTTAGGTTTAGGTTTAGGTTTTTAGGGTTAGGTTTAGGTTAGGTTTAGGTTTAGGTTTAGGTTAGGTTTTAGGTTAGGTTTAGGGGTTTAGGTTAGGTTTAGGTTAGGTTTAGGTTAGGTTTAGGTTAGGTTTAGGTTTTAGGTTAGGTTTAGGTTTAGGTTTAGGTTAGGTTTAGGTTAGGTTTAGGTTAGGTTTAGGTTAGGTTTAGGTTAGGTTTAGGTTTAGGTTTAGGTTAGGTTTAGGTTAGGTTTAGGTTTAGGTTAGGTTTAGGTTAGGTTTAGGTTTAGTTTAGGTTTAGGTTTAGGTTTAGGTTTTTAGGTTTAGGTTTAGGTTTAGGTTTAGGTTAGGTTTAGGTTTTAGTTTAGGTTTAGGTTTAGGTTTAGGTTTAGTTTAGGTTTAGGTTTAGGTTTAGGTTTAGGTTAGGTTTAGGTTAGGTTTAGGTTAGGTTTAGGTTTAGGTTTAGGTTTAGGTTTAGGTTTAGGTTAGGTTTTAGGTTAGGTTTTTAGGTTAGGTTTAGGTTAGGTTTAGGTTTAGGTTTAGGTTAGGTTTAGGTTAGGTTTAGGTTAGGTTTAGGTTTAGGTTTAGGTTAGTTTAGGTTTAGGTTTTTAGGTTAGGTTTAGGTTAGGTTTAGGTTAGGTTTAGGTTAGGTTTAGGTTTAGTTTAGGTTAGGTTTAGGTTTAGGTTTAGGTTTAGTTAGGTTTAGGTTAGGTTTAGGTTAGGTTTAGGTTAGGTTTAGGTTAGGTTTAGGTTAGGTTTAGGTTTAGGTTTAGGTTAGGTTAGGTTAGGTTTAGTTAGGTTTAGGTTTAGGTTTAGGTTTTTAGGTTTTAGGTTTTTAGGTTTAGGTTTAGGTTAGGTTTTTAGGTTAGGTTTAGGTTAGGTTTAGGTTAGGTTTAGGTTAGGTTTAGGTTAGGTTTAGGTTAGGTTTAGGTTTAGGTTTAGGTTAGGTTTAGGTTAGGTTTAGGTTAGGTTTAGGTTAGGTTTAGGTTTAGGTTAGGTTTAGGTTAGGTTTAGGTTAGGTTTAGGTTAGGTTTAGGTTAGGTTTAGGTTAGGTTTAGGTTAGGTTTAGGTTAGGTTTAGGTTAGGTTTAGGTTAGGTTTAGGTTAGGTTTTAGTTTAGGTTTAGGTTTAGGTTAGGTTTAGGTTAGGTTTAGGTTAGGTTTAGGTTTAGGTTTAGGTTAGGTTAGGTTTAGGTTAGGTTTAGGTTAGGTTTAGGTTAGGTTTAGGTTAGGTTTAGGTTAGGTTTTAGGTTAGGTTTAGGTTAGGTTTTAGGTTAGGTTTAGGTTAGGTTTAGGTTAGGTTTTAGGTTAGGTTTAGGTTAGGTTTAGGTTTAGGTTTAGGTTTTTAGGTTTAGGTTTAGGTTTTAGGTTAGGTTTAGGTTTAGGTTTTTAGGTTTAGGTTAGGTTTAGGTTAGGTTTAGGTTAGGTTTAGGTTTAGGTTTAGGTTTAGGTTTTAGGTTTAGGTTAGGTTTAGGTTAGGTTTAGGTTAGGTTTAGGTTAGGTTTTTGGTTAGGTTTTAGGTTAGGTTTAGGTTAGGTTTAGGTTAGGTTTTAGGTTTGGTTTAGGTTAGGTTTAGGTTAGGTTTTAGGTTAGGTTTAGGTTAGGTTTAGGTTAGGTTTAGGTTAGGTTTAGGTTAGGTTTAGGTTAGGTTTAGGTTAGGTTTAGGTTGGGTTTTAGGTTA
>JAUCMO010000313.1:0-27713 GCA_032399605.1 Melipona beecheii | reverse complement strand
TCTTAGAATTTGGAACATTGTATCAGGCGTACATGACATTCTAGGAGGTGGCATGGCATGCCAGGCAGACCACAAGTTCTCCTGTTACAGGCGTCTTTCCTTAAAATTAAAGTCCATCATATCTCGAGAACTAGAATGTATACTCCTCTTAAATTTGGAACATTCTATCAGGGGTATATGACATTCTTGGAGGTGGCATGGCATGCCAGGCAGACCAACAGTTCTCCTGTTACAGGCGTCTTTCATTGAAATTAAGTCCATCATATCTCGAGAACTAGAACGTATACTCCTCTTAAATTTGGAACATTCTATCAGGGGTACATGACCTTCTAGGAGGTGGCATGACTATGCCAGCCAGACAAACAGTTCTCCTGTTACAGGCGTCTTTCATTAAAATTAAAGTCCATCATATCTCGAGAACTAGATGACGTATACTCCTCTTAAATTTGGAACATTGTATCAGGGGTACATGACATTCTAGGAGGTGGCATGACATGCCAGGCAGACCACAAGTTCTCCTGTTACAGGCGTCTTTCCTTAAAATTAAAGTCCATCATATCTCGAGAACTAGAATGTATACTCCTCTTAAATTTGGAACATTGTATCAGGCGTACATGACATTCTAGGAGGTGGCATGGCATGCCAGGCAGACCACAAGTTCTCCTGTTACAGGCGTCTTTCCTTAAAATTAAAGTCCATCATATCTCGAGAACTAGAATGTATACTCCTCTTAAATTTGGAACATTCTATCAGGGGTACATGACATTCTAGGAGGTGGCATACTATGCCAGGCAGACAAACAGTTCTCCTGTTACAGGCGTCTTTCCTTAAAAACTAAAGTCCATCATATCTCGAGAACTAGAATGTATACTCCTCTTAAATTTGGAACATTGTATCCAGGGGTACATGACATTCTAGGAGGTGGCATGACATGCCAGGCAGACCACAGTTCTCCTGTTACAGGCGTCTTTCCTTAAAATTAAAGTCCATCATATCTCGAGAACTAGAATGTATACTCCTCTTAAATTTGGAACATTGTATCAGGCGTACATGACATTCTAGGAGGTGGCATGGCATGCCAGGCAGACCACAGTTCTCCTGTTACAGGCGTCTTTCCTTAAAATTAAAGTCCATCATATCTCGAGAACTAGAATGTATACTCCTCTTAAATTTGGAACATTGTATCAGGCGTACATGACATTCTAGGAGGTGGCATGGCATGCCAGGCAGACAAGCAGTTCTCCTGTTACAGGCGTCTTTCCTTAAAATTAAAGTCCATCCTTATCTCGAGAACTAGAACGTATACTCCTCTGATATTTGGAACATTCTATCAGGGGTATATGACATTCTTGGAGGTGGCATACTATGCCAGCCGGACAAACAGTTCTCCTACTACAGGCGTCTTTCCTTAAAATTAAAGTCCATCATATCTCGAGAACGAGATGACGTACTCCTCTTAAATTTGGAACATTGTATCAGGGGTACATGACATTCTAGGAGGTGGCATGACATGACAGGCAGACAGAGCAGTTCTCCTGTTACAGGCGTCTTTCCTTAAAATTAAAGTCCATCATATCTCGAGAACTAGAATGTATACTCCTCTTAAATTTGGAACATTGTATCAGGCGTACATGACATTCTAGGAGGTGGCATGGCATGCCAGCAGACCACAAGTTCTCCTGTTACAGGCGTCTTTCCTTAAAATTAAAGTCCATCATATCTCGAGAACTAGAATGTATACTCCTCTTAAATTTGGAACATTGTATCAGGCGTACATGACATTCTAGGAGGTGGCATGGCATGCCAGGCAGACCACAAGTTCTCCTGTTACAGGCGTCTTTCCTTAAAATTAAAGTCCATCATATCTCGAGAACTAGAATGTATACTCCTCTGATATTTGGAACATTCTATCAGGGTATATGACCTTCTTGGAGGTGGCATACTATGCCAGCCGGACAAGCAGTTCTCCTACTACAGGCGTCTTTCCTTAAAATTAAAAGTCCATCATATCTCGAGAACTAGAATGACGTACTCCTCTTAAATTTGGAACATTGTATCAGGGTACATGACATTCTAGGAGGTGGCATGACATGCCAGGCAGACCAGAGAGTTCTCCTGTTACAGGCGTCTTTCCTTAAAATTAAAGTCCATCATATCTCGAGAACTAGAATGTATACTCCTCTTAAATTTGGAACATTCTATCAGGCGTACATGACATTCTAGGAGGTGGCATACTATGCCAGCCGGACAAACAGTTCTCCTACTACAGGCGTCTTTCCTTAAAATTAAAGTCCATCATATCTCGAGAACTAGAATGTATACTCCTCTTAAATTTGGAACATTGTATCAGGCGTACATGACATTCTAGGAGGTGGCATGGCATGCCAGGCAGACCAGCAGTTCTCCTGTTACAGGCGTCTTTCCTTAAAATTAAAGTCCATCATATCTCGAGAACTAGAACGTATACTCCTCTGATATTTTGGAACATTCTATCAGGGGTATATGACCTTCTTGGAGGTGGCATACTATGCCAGCCGGACAAACAGTTCTCCTACTACAGGCGTCTTTCATTGAAACTAAGTCGATCATATCTCGAGAACTAGATGACGTACTCCTCTTAAATTTGGAACATTGTATCAGGGGTACATGACATTCTAGGAGGTGGCATGACATGAGGAGTTGGCAGGCATGACAAGACAGTTCTCCTGTTACAGGCGTCTTTCCTTAAAATTAAGTCCATCATATCTCGAGAACTAGAATGTATACTCCTCTTAAATTTGGAACATTCTATCAGGCGTACATGACATTCTAGGAGGTGGCATGGCATGCCAGGCAGACCAACAGTTCTCCTGTTACAGGCGTCTTTCCTTAAAATTAAAGTCCATCATATCTCGAGAACTAGAATGTATACTCCTCTTAAATTTGGAACATTGTATCAGGCGTACATGACATTCTAGGAGGTGGCATGGCATGCCAGGCAGACCACAGGTTCTCCTGTACAGGCGTCTTTCCTTAAAATTAAAGTCCATCATATCTCGAGAACTAGAGATATATACTCCTCTTAAATTTGGAACATTCTATCAGGCGTATATGACATTCTAGGAGGTGGCATACTATGCCAGGCAGACAAACAAGTTCTCCTACTACAGGCGTCTTTCCTTAAAATTAAGTCCATCATATCTCGAGAACTAGAACGTACTCCTCTTAAATTTGGAACATTCTATCAGGGGTACATGACATTCTAGGAGGTGGCATGACATGCCAGGCAGACAGACAGTTCTCCTGTTACAGGCGTCTTTCATTAAAATTAAAGTCCATCATATCTCGAGAACTAGAATGTATACTCCTCTTAAATTTGGAACATTGTATCAGGCGTACATGACATTCTAGGAGGTGGCATGGCATGCCAGGCAGACCAAACAGTTCTCCTGTTACAGGCGTCTTTCCTTAAAATTAAAGTCCATCATATCTCGAGAACTAGAATGTATACTCCTCTAAATTTGGAACATTGTATCAGGCGTACATGACATTCTAGGAGGTGGCATACATGCCAGCCAGGACAAACAGTTCTCCTGTACAGGCGTCTTTCCTTAAAACTAAGTCCATCATATCTCGAGAACTAGATGACGTACTCCTCTTAAATTTGGAACATTGTATCAGGGGTACATGACATTCTAGGAGGTGGCATGACATGCCAGGCAGACCAGTTCTCCTGTTACAGGCGTCTTTCCTTAAAATTAAAGTCCATCATATCTCGAGAACTAGAATGTATACTCCTCTTAAATTTGGAACATTGTATCAGGGGTACATGACATTCTTGGAGGTGGCATGGCTATGCCAGCCAGACCAAAAGTTCTCCTGTTACAGGCGTCTTTCATTTAAAATTAAAGTCCATCATATCTCGAGAACTAGAACGTATACTCCTCTTAAATTTGGAACATTGTATCAGGCGTACATGACATTCTAGGAGGTGGCATGACACTTTGCAGGCAGACCACAGTTCTCCTGTTACAGGCGTCTTTCCTTAAAATTAAAGTCCATCATATCTCGAGAACTAGAATGACGTACTCCTCTTAAATTTGGAACATTGTATCAGGCGTACATGACATTCTAGGAGGTGGCATGGCATGCCAGGCAGACCACAAGTTCTCCTGTTACAGGCGTCTTTCCTTAAAATTAAAGTCCATCATATCTCGAGAACTAGAACGTATACTCCTCTTAAATTTGGAACATTCTATCAGGCGTACATGACATTCTTGGAGGTGGCATGGCATGCCAGGCAGACAAACAGTTCTCCTACTACAGGCGTCTTTCATTGAAACTAAAGTCCATCATATCTCGAGAACTAGAAATGTATACTCCTCTTAAATTTGGAACATTGTATCAGGGGTACATGACATTCTAGGAGGTGGCATGACATGACAGGCAGACCTAGCAGTTCTCCTGTTACAGGCGTCTTTCCTTAAAATTAAAGTCCATCATATCTCGAGAACTAGAATGTATACTCCTCTTAAATTTGGAACATTGTATCAGGCGTACATGACATTCTAGGAGGTGGCATGGCATGCCAGGCAGACCACAAGTTCTCCTGTTACAGGCGTCTTTCCTTAAAAATTAAAGTCCATCATATCTCGAGAACTAGAACGTATACTCCTCTTAAATTTGGAACATTCTATCAGGCGTACATGACTTCTAGGAGGTGGCATACTATGCCAGCCGGACAAAAAAGTTCTCCTGTTACAGGCGTCTTTCGTTGAAATTAAAGTCCATCATATCTCGAGAACTAGAATGACGTACTCCTCTTAAATTTGGAACATTGTATCAGGCGTACATGACATTCTAGGAGGTGGCATGACATGCCAGGCAGACGAGCAGTTCTCCTGTTACAGGCGTCTTTCCTTAAAATTAAAGTCCATCATATCTCGAGAACTAGAATGTACACTCCTCTGATATAACATTCTATCCTCTGACCTAAATTTGGAACATTGTATCAGGCGTACATGACATTCTAGGAGGTGGCATGGCATGCCAGGCAGACCACAAGTTCTCCTGTTACAGGCGTCTTTCCTTAAAATTAAAGTCCATCATATCTCGAGAACTAGAATGTATACTCCTCTTAAATTTGGAACATTCTATCAGGGGTATATGACATTCTTGGAGGTGGCATACTATGCCAGGCAGACAAAACAGTTCTCCTGTTACAGGCGTCTTTCATTGAAACTAAAGTCCATCATATCTCGAGAACTAGATGACGTATACTCCTCTTAAATTTGGAACATTGTATCAGGCGTACATGACATTCTAGGAGGTGGCATGGCATGCCAGGCAGACCAGCAGTTCTCCTGTTACAGGCGTCTTTCCTTAAAATTAAAGTCCATCATATCTCGAGAACTAGAACGTATACTCCTCTTAAATTTGGAACATTCTATCAGGCGTATATGACATTCTAGGAGGTGGCATACTATGCCAGGCAGGACCACAGTTCTCCTGTTACAGGCGTCTTTCCTTAAAATTAAAGTCCATCATATCTCGAGAACTAGAATGTATACTCCTCTTAAATTTGGAACATTGTATCAGGGTACATGACATTCTAGGAGGTGGCATGGCATGCCAGGCAGACCACAGTTCTCCTGTTACAGGCGTCTTTCCTTAAAATTAAAGTCCATCATATCTCGAGAACTAGAATGCTTACTCCTCTTAAATTTGGAACATTGTATCAGGCGTACATGACATTCTAGGAGGTGGCATGGCATGCCAGGCAGACCAACAGTTCTCCTGTTACAGGCGTCTTTCCTTAAAATTAAAGTCCATCATATCTCGAGAACTAGAATGTATACTCCTCTTAAATTTGGAACATTCTATCAGGCGTACATGACATTCTAGGAGGTGGCATGGCTATGCCAGGCAGACGGACAAGTTCTCCTGTTACAGGCGTCTTTCCATAAAATTAAAGTCCATCATATCTCGAGAACTAGAACATATACTCCTCTGATATTTGGAACATTCTATCAGGGGTATATGACCTTCTTGGAGGTGGCATACTATGCCAGCCAGACAAACAGTTCTCCTACTACAGGCGTCTTTCATTTAAACTAAGTCGATCATATCTCGAGAACTATGACGTACTCCTCTTAAATTTGGAACATTGTATCAGGCGTACATGACATTCTAGGAGGTGGCATGACATGCCAGGCAGACCTAGCAGTTCTCCTGTTACAGGCGTCTTTCCTTAAAATTAAAGTCCATCATATCTCTCGAGAACTAGAATGTATACTCCTCTTATATTTGGAACATTCTATCAGGCGTACGCATGACATTCTAGGAGGTGGCATGGCATGCCAGGCAGACCAACAGTTCTCCTGTTACAGGCGTCTTTCCTTAAAATTAAAGTCCATCATATCTCGAGAACTAGAACGTATACTCCTCTTATATTTGGAACATTGTATCAGGGGTATATGACATTCTAGGAGGTGGCATACTATGCCAGGCGGACAAGTTCTCCTACTACAGGCGTCTTTCATTGAAATTAAAGTCCATCATATCTCGAGAACTAGATGACGTACTCCTCTTAAATTTGGAACATTCTATCAGGGGTACATGACATTCTAGGAGGTGGCATGACATGCCAGGCAGACAAACAGTTCTCCTGTTACAGGCGTCTTTCCTTAAAATTAAAGTCCATCATATCTCGAGAACTAGAATGTATACTCCTCTTAAATTTGGAACATTGTATCAGGGGTACATGACATTCTAGGAGGTGGCATGGCATGCCAGGCATACAAACAAGTTCTCCTGTTACAGGCGTCTTTCCTTAAAATTAAAGTCCATCATATCTCGAGAACTAGAATGTATACTCCTCTTAAATTTGGAACATTGTATCAGGCGTACATGACATTCTAGGAGGTGGCATGGCATGCCAGGCAGACCACAAGTTCTCCTGTTACAGGCGTCTTTCCTTTAAACTAAAGTCCATCATATCTCGAGAACTAGAATGTATACTCCTCTTAAATTTGGAACATTCTATCAGGCGTACATGACATTCTAGGAGGTGGCATGACATGCCAGCCGGACAAACAGTTCTCCTGTTACAGGCGTCTTTCCTTGAAATTAAAGTCCATCATATCTCGAGAACTAGAATGTATACTCCTCTTAAATTTGGAACATTGTATCAGGGGTTACATGACATTCTAGGAGGTGGCATGACATGCCAGGCAGACAAACAGTTCTCCTGTTACAGGCGTCTTTCCTTAAAATTAAAGTCCATCATATCTCGAGAACTAGAAATGTATACTCCTCTTAAATTTGGAACATTCTATCAGGGTACATGACATTTCTAGGAGGTGGCATGACATGCCAGGCAGACAAACAGTTCTCCTGTTACAGGCGTCTTTCCTTAAAATTAAAGTCCATCATATCTCGAGAACTAGATGACGTACTCCTCTTAAATTTGGAACATTGTATCAGGCGTACATGACATTCTAGGAGGTGGCATGGCATGCCAGGCAGACCCTTTGCAGTTCTCCTGTTACAGGCGTCTTTCCTTAAAATTAAAGTCCATCATATCTCGAGAACTAGAATGTATACTCCTCTTAAATTTGGAACATTCTATCAGGGTATATGACATTCTTGGAGGTGGCATACTATGCCAGCCAGACCACAAGTTCTCCTGTTACAGGCGTCTTTCCTTAAAATTAAAGTCCATCATATCTCGAGAACTAGAACGACGTACTCCTCTTAAATTTGGAACATTGTATCAGGGTATATGACATTCTAGGAGGTGGCATGGCATGCCAGGCAGACAAACAGTTCTCCTGTTACAGGCGTCTTTCCTTAAAACTAAAGTCCATCATATCTCGAGAACTAGAGATGACGTACTCCTCTTAAATTTGGAACATTGTATCAGGGGTACATGACATTTCTAGGAGGTGGCATGACATGCCAGGCATGGGGCAGTTCTCCTGTTACAGGCGTCTTTCATTAAAATTAAAGTCCATCATATCTCGAGAACTAGAATGTATACTCCTCTTAAATTTGGAACATTGTATCAGGGGTACATGACATTCTAGGAGGTGGCATGGCATGCCAGGCAGACCACAAGTTCTCCTGTTACAGGCGTCTTTCCTTAAAATTAAAGTCCATCATATCTCGAGAACTAGAACGTATACTCCTCTTAAATTTGGAACATTCTATCAGGGGTATATGACCTTCTTGGAGGTGGCATACTATGCCAGCCGGACAAACAGTTCTCCTACTACAGGCGTCTTTCCTTAAAATTAAGTCCATCATATCTCGAGAACTAGAATGTATACTCCTCTTAAATTTGGAACATTGTATCAGGGGTACATGACATTCTAGGAGGTGGCATGACATGCCAGGCAGACAAACAGTTCTCCTGTTACAGGCGTCTTTCCTTAAAATTAAAGTCCATCATATCTCGAGAACTAGAATGTATACTCCTCTTAAATTTGGCATTGTATCAGGCGTACATGACATTCTAGGAGGTGGCATGACATGCCAGGCAGACAAACAGTTCTCCTGTTACAGGCGTCTTTCCTTAAAATTAAAGTCCATCATATCTCGAGAACTAGAACGTATACTCCTCTTAATTTGGAACATTGTATCAGGGTACATGACATTCTAGGAGGTGGCATGACATGCCAGGCAGACAAAGCAGTTCTCCTGTTACAGGCGTCTTTCCTTAAAATTAAAGTCCATCATATCTCGAGAACTAGAATGTATACTCCTCTTAAATTTGGAACATTGTATCAGGGGTACATGACATTCTAGGAGGTGGCATGGCTATGCCAGCCGGACAAACAGTTCTCCTGTTACAGGCGTCTTTCCTTGAAATTAAAGTCCATCATATCTCGAGAACTATGATGTACTCCTCTTAAATTTGGAACATTGTATCAGGGGTACATGACATTCTAGGAGGTGGCATGACATGCCAGGCAGACAAACAGTTCTCCTGTTACAGGCGTCTTTCCTTAAAATTAAAGTCCATCATATCTCGAGAACTAGAATGTATACTCCTCTTAAATTTGGAACATTGTATCAGGGGTACATGACATTCTTGGAGGTGGCATGACATGCCAGGCAGACAAACAGTTCTCCTGTTACAGGCGTCTTTCCTTAAAATTAAAGTCCATCATATCTCGAGAACTAGAATGTATACTCCTCTTAAATTTGGAACATTCTATCAGGGGTATATGACATTCTAGGAGGTGGCATACTATGCCAGCCGGACAAACAGTTCTCCTGTTACAGGCGTCTTTCCTTAAAATTAAAGTCCATCATATCTCGAGAACTAGAATGTATACTCCTCTTAAATTTGGAACATTGTATCAGGGGTACATGACATTCTAGGAGGTGGCATGACATGCCAGGCAGACAAACAGTTCTCCTGTTACAGGCGTCTTTCCTTAAAATTAAAGTCCATCATATCTCGAGAACTAGAATGTATACTCCTCTTAAATTTGGAACATTCTATCAGGGGTATATGACATTCTTGGAGGTGGCATACATGCCAGGCGGACAAACAGTTCTCCTGTTACAGGCGTCTTTCCTTAAAACTAAAGTCCATCATATCTCGAGAACTAGAATGTATACTCCTCTTAAATTTGGAACATTGTATCCAGGCGTACATGACATTCTAGGAGGTGGCATGGCATGCCAGGCAGACAGACAAGTTCTCCTGTTACAGGCGTCTTTCCTTAAAATTAAAGTCCATCATATCTCGAGAACTAGAATGTATACTCCTCTTAAATTTGGAACATTCTATCAGGGTACATGACACCTTCTTGGAGGTGGCATACTATGCCAGCCGGACAAACAGTTCTCCTACTACAGGCGTCTTTCCTTAAAATTAAAGTCCATCATATCTCGAGAACTAGATGACGTATACTCCTCTTAAATTTGGAACATTGTATCAGGGGTACATGACATTCTAGGAGGTGGCATGACATGCCAGGCAGACAAACAAGTTCTCCTGTTACAGGCGTCTTTCCTTAAAATTAAAGTCCATCATATCTCGAGAACTAGAATGTATACTCCTCTTAAATTTGGAACATTGTATCAGGGGTACATGACATTCTTGGAGGTGGCATGGCATGCCAGGCAGACAAACAGTTCTCCTGTTACAGGCGTCTTTCCTTAAAATTAAAGTCCATCATATCTCGAGAACTAGAATGTATACTCCTCTTAAATTTGGAACATTCTATCAGGGGTATATGACATTCTAGGAGGTGGCATGACATGCCAGCCGGACAAACAGTTCTCCTGTTACAGGCGTCTTTCCTTAAAATTAAAGTCCATCATATCTCGAGAACTAGAATGTATACTCCTCTTAAATTTGGAACATTGTATCAGGCGTACATGACATTCTAGGAGGTGGCATGGCATGCCAGGCAGACCAACAGTTCTCCTGTTACAGGCGTCTTTCCTTAAATTAAAGTCCATCATATCTCGAGAACTAGAATGTATACTCCTCTTAAATTTGGAACATTCTATCAGGGGTATATGACATTCTAGGAGGTGGCATGGCATGCCAGCCGGACAAACAGTTCTCCTGTTACAGGCGTCTTTCCTTAAAATTAAAGTCCATCATATCTCGAGAACTAGATGATACTCCTCTTAAATTTGGAACATTGTATCAGGGTACATGACATTCTAGGAGGTGGCATGACATGCCAGGCAGACAAACAGTTCTCCTGTTACAGGCGTCTTTCCTTAAAATTAAAGTCCATCATATCTCGAGAACTAGAATGTATACTCCTCTTAAATTTGGAACATTGTATCAGGGGTACATGACATTCTAGGAGGTGGCATGACATGCCAGGCAGACAAACAGTTCTCCTGTTACAGGCGTCTTTCCTTAAAATTAAAGTCCATCATATCTCGAGAACTAGAATGACGTACTCCTCTTAAATTTGGAACATTCTATCAGGGGTATATGACATTCTAGGAGGTGGCATACATGCCAGCCGGACAAACAGTTCTCCTACTACAGGCGTCTTTCCTTAAAATTAAAGTCCATCATATCTCGAGAACTAGAATGTATACTCCTCTTAAATTTGGAACATTGTATCAGGGGTACATGACATTCTAGGAGGTGGCATGGCATGCCAGGCAGACAAAAGTTCTCCTGTTACAGGCGTCTTTCCTTAAAATTAAAGTCCATCATATCTCGAGAACTAGAAGGTATACTCCTCTTAATATTTGGAACATTCTATCAGGGGTATATGACCTTCTTGGAGGTGGCATACTATACCAGCCGGACAAACAGTTCTCCTACTACAGGCGTCTTTCATTGAAACTAAGTCCATCATATCTCGAGAACTAGATGACGTACTCCTCTTAAATTTGGAACATTGTATCAGGGGTACATGACATTCTAGGAGGTGGCATGACATGCCAGGCAGACAAACAGTTCTCCTGTTACAGGCGTCTTTCCTTAAAATTAAAGTCCATCATATCTCGAGAACTAGAATGTATACTCCTCTTAAATTTGGAACATTGTATCAGGCGTACATGACATTCTAGGAGGTGGCATGGCATGCCAGGCAGACCAAAAGTTCTCCTGTTACAGGCGTCTTTCCTTAAAATTAAAGTCCATCATATCTCGAGAACTAGAAGGTATACTCCTCTGATAATTTGGAACATTCTATCAGGGGTATATGACCTTTCTTGGAGGTGGCATACTATGCCAGCCGGACAAACAGTTCTCCTACTACAGGCGTCTTTCCTTAAAATTAAAGTCCATCATATCTCGAGAACTAGATGACGTATACTCCTCTTATTTGGAACATTGTATCAGGGGTACATGACATTCTAGGAGGTGGCATGACATGCCAGGCAGACAAACAGTTCTCCTGTTACAGGCGTCTTTCCTTAAAATTAAAGTCCATCATATCTCGAGAACTAGAATGTATACTCCTCTTAAATTTGGAACATTCTATCAGGGGTATATGACATTCTTGGAGGTGGCATACTATGCCAGCCGGACAAACAGTTCTCCTACTACAGGCGTCTTTCATTGAAACTAAAGTCCATCATATCTCGAGAACTAGAATGACGTACTCCTCTTAAATTTGGAACATTGTATCAGGGGTACATGACATTCTAGGAGGTGGCATGACATGCCAGGCAGACGAGCAGTTCTCCTGTTACAGGCGTCTTTCCTTAAATTAAAGTCCATCATATCTCGAGAACTAGAATGTATACTCCTCTTAAATTTGGAACATTCTATCAGGGGTATATGACATTCTAGGAGGTGGCATGGCATGCCAGGCGGACAAACAGTTCTCCTGTTACAGGCGTCTTTCCTTAAAATTAAAGTCCATCATATCTCGAGAACTAGAAGGTATACTCCTCTGAAATTTGGAACATTCTATCAGGGGTATATGACCTTCTTGGAGGTGGCATACTATGCCAGCCGGACAAACAGTTCTCCTACTACAGGCGTCTTTCCTTTGAAACTAAGTCCATCATATCTCGAGAACTAGAATGACGTACTCCTCTTAAATTTGGAACATTGTATCAGGGGTACATGACATTCTAGGAGGTGGCATGACATGCCAGGCAGACAAACAGTTCTCCTGTTACAGGCGTCTTTCCTTAAAATTAAAGTCCATCATATCTCGAGAACTAGAATGTATACTCCTCTTAAATTTGGAACATTGTATCAGGGGTACATGACATTCTAGGAGGTGGCATGGCATGCCAGGCAGACCAACAGTTCTCCTGTTACAGGCGTCTTTCCTTAAAACTAAAGTCCATCATATCTCGAGAACTAGAGATGACGTACTCCTCTTAAATTTGGAACATTCTATCAGGGGTATATGACATTCTAGGAGGTGGCATGACATGCCAGCCGGACAAACAGTTCTCCTGTTACAGGCGTCTTTCCTTAAAATTAAAGTCCATCATATCTCGAGAACTTGAATGACGTACTCCTCTTAAATTTGGAACATTGTATCAGGCGTACATGACATTCTAGGAGGTGGCATGACATGCCAGGCAGACCAGCAGTTCTCCTGTTACAGGCGTCTTTCCTTAAAATTAAAGTCCATCATATCTCGAGAACTAGAAGGTATACTCCTCTGATATTTGGAACATTCTATCAGGGGTATATGACCCTTCTTGGAGGTGGCATACTATGCCAGCCGGACAAACAGTTCTCCTACTACAGGCGTCTTTCATTGAAACTAAGTCGATCATATCTCATTTTAAAAGTCCATCATATCTCGAGAACTAGAGATGTATACTCCTCTTAAATTTGGAACATTGGAACATTGTATCATGACATTCTAGGAGGCATGTACATTCTCCTGACATTCTAGGAGGTGGCATGGCATGCCAGGCGGACAAACAGTTCTCCTACTACAGGCGTCTTTCCTTAAAATTAAAGTCCATCATATCTCGAGAACTAGAATGACGTACTCCTCTTAAATTTGGAACATTGTATCAGGGGTACATGACATTCTAGGAGGTGGCATGACATGCCAGGCAGACCAACAGTTCTCCTGTTACAGGCGTCTTTCCTTAAAATTAAAGTCCATCATATCTCGAGAACTAGAATGTATACTCCTCTTAAATTTGGAACATTCTATCAGGGGTATATGACATTCTAGGAGGTGGCATGACTATGCCAGGCCGGACAAACAGTTCTCCTGTTACAGGCGTCTTTCCTTAAAATTAAAGTCCATCATATCTCGAGAACTAGAATGTATACTCCTCTTAAATTTGGAACATTGTATCAGGCGTACATGACATTCTAGGAGGTGGCATGGCATGCCAGGCAGACAAACAGTTCTCCTGTTACAGGCGTCTTTCCTTAAAATTAAAGTCCATCATATCTCGAGAACTAGAATGTATACTCCTCTTAAATTTGGAACATTCTATCAGGGTATATGACATTCTTGGAGGTGGCATGGCATGCCAGGCAGACAAACAGTTCTCCTGTTACAGGCGTCTTTCCTTAAAATTAAAGTCCATCATATCTCGAGAACTAGATGTATACTCCTCTTAAATTTGGAACATTGTATCAGGCGTACATGACATTCTAGGAGGTGGCATGGCATGCCAGGCAGACCACAAGTTCTCCTGTTACAGGCGTCTTTCCTTAAAATTAAAGTCCATCATATCTCGAGAACTAGAATGTATACTCCTCTTAAATTTGGAACATTCTATCAGGGGTACATGACATTTCTAGGAGGTGGCATGACATGCCAGGCCGGACAAACAGTTCTCCTGTTACAGGCGTCTTTCCTTAAAACTAAAGTCCATCATATCTCGAGAACTAGAATGTATACTCCTCTTAAATTTGGAACATTGTATCAGGGGTACATGACATTCTAGGAGGTGGCATGACATGCCAGGCAGACAAGCAGTTCTCCTGTTACAGGCGTCTTTCCTTAAAATTAAAGTCCATCATATCTCGAGAACTAGAATGACGTACTCCTCTTAAATTTGGAACATTCTATCAGGGGTACATGACATTCTAGGAGGTGGCATGACATGCCAGGCAGACAAACAGTTCTCCTGTTACAGGCGTCTTTCCTTAAAATTAAAGTCCATCATATCTCGAGAACTAGAATGTATACTCCTCTTAAATTTGGAACATTGTATCAGGGGTATATGACATTCTAGGAGGTGGCATGACATGCCAGGCAGACAAACAGTTCTCCTGTTACAGGCGTCTTTCCTTAAAATTAAAGTCCATCATATCTCGAGAACTAGAAGGACGTACTCCTCTTAAATTTGGAACATTCTATCAGGGGTATGACATTCTTCTTGGAGGTGGCATGACATATGCCAGCCAGACAAACAGTTCTCCTGTTACAGGCGTCTTTCATTGAAATTAAAAGTCCATCATATCTCGAGAACTAGAATGTATACTCCTCTTAAATTTGGAACATTGTATCAGGGGTACATGACATTCTAGGAGGTGGCATGACATGCCAGGCAGACCAGCAGTTCTCCTGTACAGGCGTCTCAGGGGTACATGACATTCTAGGAGGTGGCATGGCTATGCCAGGCGGACCAAAGTTCTCCTGTTACAGGCGTCTTTCCTTGAAACTAAAGTCCATCATATCTCGAGAACTAGAAGGTACTCCTCTGATATTTGGAACATTCTATCAGGGGTATATGACATTCTTGGAGGTGGCATGACTATGCCAGCCAGACAAACAGTTCTCCTACTACAGGCGTCTTTCATTGAAACTAAAGTCCATCATATCTCGAGAACTAGATGACGTACTCCTCTTAAATTTGGAACATTGTATCAGGGGTACATGACATTCTAGGAGGTGGCATGACAGGCCAGGCAGACCAGCAGTTCTCCTGTTACAGGCGTCTTTCCTTAAAATTAAAGTCCATCATATCTCGAGAACTAGAATGTATACTCCTCTTAAATTTGGAACATTGTATCAGGGGTATATGACATTCTAGGAGGTGGCATGGCATGCCAGGCAGACCTAACAGTTCTCCTGTTACAGGCGTCTTTCCTTAAAATTAAAGTCCATCATATCTCGAGAACTAGAATGTATACTCCTCTTAAATTTGGAACATTGTATCAGGGTATATGACATTCTTGGAGGTGGCATACTATGCCAGCCAGGACCAACAGTTCTCCTGTTACAGGCGTCTTTCCTTAAAACTAAAGTCCATCATATCTCGAGAACTAGAATGTATACTCCTCTTAAATTTGGAACATTGTATCAGGGGTACATGACATTCTAGGAGGTGGCATGACATGCCAGGCAGACCACAAGTTCTCCTGTTACAGGCGTCTTTCCTTAAAATTAAAGTCCATCATATCTCGAGAACTAGATGATGTACTCCTCTTAAATTTGGAACATTGTATCAGGCGTACATGACATTCTAGGAGGTGGCATGGCATGCCAGGCAGACCACAAGTTCTCTCCTGTTACAGGCGTCTTTCCTTAAAATTAAAGTCCATCATATCTCGAGAACTAGAAGTATACTCCTCTGATATTTGGAACATTCTATCAGGGGTATATGACATTCTAGGAGGTGGCATGACTATGCCAGCCGGACAAACAGTTCTCCTGTTACAGGCGTCTTTCATTGAAACTAAGTCCATCATATCTCGAGAACTGAATGACGTACTCCTCTTAAATTTGGAACATTGTATCAGGCGTACATGACATTCTAGGAGGTGGCATGGCATGCCAGGCAGACCACAAGTTCTCCTGTTACAGGCGTCTTTCCTTAAAAAAAAAGTCCATCATATCTCGAGAACTAGAACGTATACTCCTCTTAAATTTGGAACATTCTATCAGGGGTACATGACATTCTAGGAGGTGGCATGGCATGCCAGGCAGACCAACAGTTCTCCTGTTACAGGCGTCTTTCCTTGAAACTAAAGTCCATCATATCTCGAGAACTAGAATGTATACTCCTCTTAAATTTGGAACATTGTATCAGGGTACATGACATTCTAGGGAGGTGGCATGACATGCCAGGCAGACCAGCAGTTCTCCTGTTACAGGCGTCTTTCCTTAAAATTAAAGTCCATCATATCTCGAGAACTAGAACGTATACTCCTCTGAAATTTGGAACATTCTATCAGGGGTATATGACCTTCTTGGAGGTGGCATACATGCCAGGCGGACAAACAGTTCTCCTACTACAGGCGTCTTTCATTGAAATTAAAGTCCATCATATCTCCGAACTTGAATGATTACTCCTCTTAAATTTGGAACATTGTATCAGGCGGTACATGACATTCCTAGGGAGGTGGCATGGCATGCCAGGCAGACCACAAGATTCTCCTGTTACAGGCGTCTTTCCTTAAAATTAAAAGTCCATCATATCTCGAGAACTAGAACGTATACTCCTCTTAAATTTGGAACATTGTATCAGGCGTACGGCGATGACATTCTAGGAGGTGGCATGGCATGCCAGGCAGACCAACAGTTCTCCTGTTACAGGCGTCTTTCCTTAAAATTAAAGTCCATCATATCTCTCGAGAACTAGAATGTATACTCCTCTGATGTTTGGAACATTCTATCAGGCGTATATGACCTTCTAGGAGGTGGCATGGCATGCCAGCCGGACAAACAGTTCTCCTACTACAGGCGTCTTTCATTGAAACTAAGTCCATCATATCTCGAGAACGAGATGGTATACTCCTCTGAAATTTGGAACATTCTATCAGGGGTATATGACATTCTAGGAGGTGGCATACTATGCCAGCCGGACAAACAGTTCTCCTACTACAGGCGTCTTTCTTTAAAATTAAAGTCCATCATATCTCGAGAACAAGAGATGACGTACTCCTCTTAAATTTGGAACATTGTATCAGGGTACATGACATTCTAGGAGGTGGCATGACACCATGCCAGGCAGACAAACAGTTCTCCTGTTACAGGCGTCTTTCCATAAATTAAAGTCCATCATATCTCGAGAACTAGAACGTATACTCCTCTTAATATTTGGAACATTCTATCAGGGGTATATGACCTTCTTGGAGGTGGCATACTATGCCAGCCGGACAACAATTCTCCTACTACAGGCGTCTTTTCATTGAAACTAAGTCCATCATATCTCGAGAACTAGAATGACGTACTCCTCTTAAATTTGGAACATTATCAGGCGTATCATGACATTCTAGACTCCTCTTAAATTTGGAACATTCTATCAGGGGTACATGACATTCTAGGAGGTGGCATGACATGCCAGGCAGACAGCAGTTCTCCTGTTACAGGCGTCTTTCCTTAAAATTAAAGTCCATCATATCTCGAGAACTAGAATGTATACTCCTCTTAAATTTGGAACATTGTATCAGGCGTACATGACATTCTAGGAGGTGGCATGACATGCCAGGCAGACCACAGTTCTCCTGTTACAGGCGTCTTTCCTTAAATTAAAGTCCATCATATCTCGAGAACTAGAATGTATACTCCTCTTAAATTTGGAACATTCTATCAGGGGTACATGACATTCTAGGAGGTGGCATGACATGCCAGCCGGACAAACAGTTCTCCTGTTACAGGCGTCTTTCCTTAAAATTAAAGTCCATCATATCTCGAGAACTAGAATGTATACTCCTCTTAAATTTGGAACATTGTATCAGGGGTATACACCTTCTAGGAGGTGGCATGACATGCCAGGCAGACCAACAGTTCTCCTGTTACAGGCGTCTTTCCTTAAAATTAAAGTCCATCATATCTCGAGAACTAGAATGTATACTCCTCTTAAATTTGGAACATTCTATCAGGGGTACATGACATTCTAGGAGGTGGCATGGCATGCCAGGCAGACAAACAGTTCTCCTGTTACAGGCGTCTTTCCTTAAAATTAAAGTCCATCATATCTCGAGAACTAGAATGTATACTCCTCTTAAATTTGGAACATTGTATCAGGGGTACATGACATTCTAGGAGGTGGCATGACATGCCAGGCAGACCACAGTTCTCCTGTTACAGGCGTCTTTCCTTAAAATTAAAGTCCATCATATCTCGAGAACTAGAATGTATACTCCTCTTAAATTTGGAACATTGTATCAGGGGTACATGACATTCTAGGAGGTGGCATGACATGCCAGGCAGACAAACAGTTCTCCTGTTACAGGCGTCTTTCCTTAAAATTAAAGTCCATCATATCTCGAGAACTAGAATGTATACTCCTCTTAAATTTGGAACATTGTATCAGGGGTACATGACATTCTAGGAGGTGGCATGGCATGCCAGGCGGACAAGCAGTTCTCCTGTTACAGGCGTCTTTCCTTAAAATTAAAGTCCATCATATCTCGAGAACTAGAATGTATACTCCTCTTAAATTTGGAACATTCTATCAGGGGTACATGACATTCTAGGAGGTGGCATGACATGCCAGGCAGACAAACAGTTCTCCTGTTACAGGCGTCTTTCCTTAAAATTAAAGTCCATCATATCTCGAGAACTAGAATGTATACTCCTCTTAAATTTGGAACATTGTATCAGGCGTACATGACATTCTAGGAGGTGGCATGACATGCCAGGCAGACCAAACAGTTCTCCTGTTACAGGCGTCTTTCCTTAAAATTAAAGTCCATCATATCTCGAGAACTAGAATGTATACTCCTCTTAAATTTGGAACATTCTATCAGGGGTACATGACATTCTAGGAGGTGGCATGACATGCCAGCCGGACAAACAGTTCTCCTGTTACAGGCGTCTTTCCTTAAAATTAAAGTCCATCATATCTCGAGAACTAGAATGTATACTCCTCTTAAATTTGGAACATTGTATCAGGGGTACATGACATTCTAGGAGGTGGCATGACATGCCAGGCAGACAAACAGTTCTCCTGTTACAGGCGTCTTTCCTTAAAATTAAAGTCCATCATATCTCGAGAACTAGAATGTATACTCCTCTTAAATTTGGAACATTCTATCAGGGGTACATGACATTCTAGGAGGTGGCATGACATGCCAGCCAGACAAACAGTTCTCCTGTTACAGGCGTCTTTCCTTAAAATTAAAGTCCATCATATCTCGAGAACTAGAATGACGTACTCCTCTTAAATTTGGAACATTTTATCAGGCGTACATGACATTCTAGGAGGTGGCATGACATGCCAGGCAGACAGACAGTTCTCCTGTTACAGGCGTCTTTCCTTAAAATTAAAGTCCATCATATCTCGAGAACTAGAATGTATACTCCTCTTAAATTTGGAACATTCTATCAGGGGTATATGACATTCTTGGAGGTGGCATACTATGCCAGCCGGACAAACAGTTCTCCTACTACAGGCGTCTTTCATTGAAACTAAAGTCCATCATATCTCGAGAACTAGAATGACGTACTCCTCTTAAATTTGGAACATTGTATCAGGGGTACATGACATTCTAGGAGGTGGCATGACATGCCAGCCAGACGAAACAGTTCTCCTGTTACAGGCGTCTTTCCTTAAAATTAAAGTCCATCATATCTCGAGAACTAGAATGTATACTCCTCTTAAATTTGGAACATTTTATCAGGCGTACATGACATTCTAGGAGGTGGCATGACATTACCAGGCAGACGAGCAGTTCTCCTGTTACAGGCGTCTTTCCTTAAAATTAAAGTCCATCATATCTCGAGAACTAGAAGGTATACTCCTCTGATATTTGGAACATTCTATCAGGGGTATATGACCTTCTTGGAGGTGGCATACTATGCCAGCCGGACAAACAGTTCTCCTACTACAGGCGTCTTTCATTGAAACTAAGTCGATCATATCTCGAGAACTAGATGACGTACTCCTCTTAAATTTGGAACATTGTATCAGGGGTACATGACATTCTAGGAGGTGGCATGACATGCCAGGCAGACGAAACAGTTCTCCTGTTACAGGCGTCTTTCCTTAAAATTAAAGTCCATCATATCTCGAGAACTTGAATGTATACTCCTCTTAAATTTGGAACATTTTATCAGGCGTACATGACATTCTAGGAGGTGGCATGACATGCCAGGCGGACAAACAGTTCTCCTGTTACAGGCGTCTTTCCTTAAAATTAAAGTCCATCATATCTCGAGAACTAGAAGGTATACTCCTCTGATATTTGGAACATTCTATCAGGGGTATATGACCTTCTTGGAGGTGGCATACTATGCCAGCCGGACAAACAGTTCTCCTACTACAGGCGTCTTTCATTGAAACTAAGTCGATCATATCTCGAGAACGAGATGACGTACTCCTCTTAAATTTGGAACATTGTATCAGGGGTACATGACATTCTAGGAGGTGGCATGACATGCCACGCAGACGAAACAGTTCTCCTGTTACAGGCGTCTTTCCTTAAAATTAAAGTCCATCATATCTCGAGAACTTGAATGTATACTCCTCTTAAATTTGGAACATTTTATCAGGCGTACATGACATTCTAGGAGGTGGCATGACATTACAGGCGGACGAGCAGTTCTCCTGTTACAGGCGTCTTTCCTTAAAATTAAAGTCCATCATATCTCGAGAACTAGAAGGTATACTCCTCTGATATTTGGAACATTCTATCAGGGGTATATGACCTTCTTGGAGGTGGCATACTATGCCAGCCGGACAAACAGTTCTCCTACTACAGGCGTCTTTCATTGAAACTAAGTCGACCATATCTCGAGAACGAGATGACGTACTCCTCTTAAATTTGGAACATTGTATCAGGGGGTACATGATATTCTAGGAGGTGGCATGACATGCCACGCAGACGAGCAGTTCTCCTGTTACAGGCGTCTTTCCTTAAAATTAAAGTCCATCATATCTCGAGAACTTGAATGTATACTCCTCTTAAATTTGGAGCATTTTATCAGGCGTACATGACATTCTAGGAGGTGGCATGACATTACAGGCGGACGAGCAGTTCTCCTGTTACAGGCGTCTTTCCTTAAAATTAAAGTCCATCATATCTCGAGAACTAGAAGGTATACTCCTCTGATATTTGGAACATTCTATCAGGGGTATATGACCTTCTTGGAGGTGGCATACTATGCCAGCCGGACAAACAGTTCTCCTACTACAGGCGTCTTTCATTGAAACTAAGTCGACCATATCTCGAGAACGAGATGACGTACTCCTCTTAAATTTGGAACATTGTATCAGGGGTACATGATGACATTCTAGGAGGTGGCATGACATGCCACGCAGACGAGCAGTTCTCCTGTTACAGGCGTCTTTCCTTAAAATTAAAGTCCATCATATCTCGAGAACTTGAATGTATACTCCTCTTAAATTTGGAACATTTTATCAGGCGTACATGACATTCTAGGAGGTGGCATGACATTACAGGCGGACGAGCAGTTCTCCTGTTACAGGCGTCTTTCCTTAAAATTAAAGTCCATCATATCTCGAGAACTAGAAGGTATACTCCTCTGATATTTGGAACATTCTATCAGGGGTATATGACCTTCTTGGAGGTGGCATACTATGCCAGCCGGACAAACAGTTCTCCTACTACAGGCGTCTTTCATTGAAACTAAGTCGACCATATCTCGAGAACGAGATGACGTACTCCTCTTAAATTTGGAAGATTGTATCAGGGGTACATGATATTCTAGGAGGTGGCATGACATGCCACGCAGACAAACAGTTCTCCTGTTACAGGCGTCTTTCCTTAAAATTAAAGTCCATCATATCTCGAGAACTTGAATGTATACTCCTCTTAAATTTGGAGCATTTTATCAGGCGTACATGACATTCTAGGAGGTGGCATGACATTACAGGCGGACGAGCAGTTCTCCTGTTACAGGCGTCTTTCCTTAAAATTAAAGTCCATCATATCTCGAGAACTAGAAGGTATACTCCTCTGATATTTGGAACATTCTATCAGGGGTATATGACCTTCTTGGAGGTGGCATACTATGCCAGCCGGACAAACAGTTCTCCTACTACAGGCGTCTTTCATTGAAACTAAGTCGACCATATCTCGAGAACGAGATGACGTACTCCTCTTAAATTTGGAAGATTGTATCAGGGGTACATGATTCTAGGAGGTGGCATGACATGCCACGCAGACAAACAGTTCTCCTGTTACAGGCGTCTTTCCTTAAAATTAAAGTCCATCATATCTCGAGAACTTGAATGTATACTCCTCTTAAATTTGGAGCATTTTATCAGGCGTACATGACATTCTAGGAGGTGGCATGACATTACAGGCGGACGAGCAGTTCTCCTGTTACAGGCGTCTTTCCTTAAAATTAAAGTCCATCATATCTCGAGAACTAGAAGGTATACTCCTCTGATATTTGGAACATTCTATCAGGGGTATATGACCTTCTTGGAGGTGGCATACTATGCCAGCCGGACAAACAGTTCTCCTACTACAGGCGTCTTTCATTGAAACTAAGTCGACCATATCTCGAGAACGAGATGACGTACTCCTCTTAAATTTGGAAGATTGTATCAGGGGTACATGATATTCTAGGAGGTGGCATGACATGCCACGCAGACAAACAGTTCTCCTGTTACAGGCGTCTTTCCTTAAAATTAAAGTCCATCATATCTCGAGAACTTGAATGTATACTCCTCTTAAATTTGGAGCATTTTATCAGGCGTACATGACATTCTAGGAGGTGGCATGACATTACAGGCGGACGAGCAGTTCTCCTGTTACAGGCGTCTTTCCTTAAAATTAAAGTCCATCATATCTCGAGAACTAGAAGGTATACTCCTCTGATATTTGGAACATTCTATCAGGGGTATATGACCTTCTTGGAGGTGGCATACTATGCCAGCCGGACAAACAGTTCTCCTACTACAGGCGTCTTTCATTGAAACTAAGTCGACCATATCTCGAGAACGAGATGACGTACTCCTCTTAAATTTGGAAGATTGTATCAGGGGTACATGATATTCTAGGAGGTGGCATGACATGCCACGCAGACGAAAACAGTTCTCCTGTTACAGGCGTCTTTCCTTAAAATTAAAGTCCATCATATCTCGAGAACTTGAATGTATACTCCTCTTAAATTTGGAGCATTTTATCAGGCGTACATGACATTCTAGGAGGTGGCATGACATTACAGGCGGACGAGCAGTTCTCCTGTTACAGGCGTCTTTCCTTAAAATTAAAGTCCATCATATCTCGAGAACTAGAAGGTATACTCCTCTGATATTTGGAACATTCTATCAGGGGTATATGACCTTCTTGGAGGTGGCATACTATGCCAGCCGGACAAACAGTTCTCCTACTACAGGCGTCTTTCATTGAAACTAAGTCGACCATATCTCGAGAACGAGATGACGTACTCCTCTTAAATTTGGAAGATTGTATCAGGGGTACATGATATTCTAGGAGGTGGCATGACATGCCACGCAGACAAACAGTTCTCCTGTTACAGGCGTCTTTCCTTAAAATTAAAGTCCATCATATCTCGAGAACTTGAATGTATACTCCTCTTAAATTTGGAGCATTTTATCAGGCGTACATGACATTCTAGGAGGTGGCATGACATTACAGGCGGACAGCAGTTCTCCTGTTACAGGCGTCTTTCCTTAAAATTAAAGTCCATCATATCTCGAGAACTAGAAGGTATACTCCTCTGATATTTGGAACATTCTATCAGGGGTATATGACCTTCTTGGAGGTGGCATACTATGCCAGCCGGACAAACAGTTCTCCTACTACAGGCGTCTTTCATTGAAACTAAGTCGACCATATCTCGAGAACGAGATGACGTACTCCTCTTAAATTTGGAAGATTGTATCAGGGGTACATGATATTCTAGGAGGTGGCATGACATGCCACGCAGACGAAACAGTTCTCCTGTTACAGGCGTCTTTCCTTAAAATTAAAGTCCATCATATCTCGAGAACTTGAATGTATACTCCTCTTAAATTTGGAGCATTTTATCAGGCGTACATGACATTCTAGGAGGTGGCATGACATTACAGGCGGACGAGCAGTTCTCCTGTTACAGGCGTCTTTCCTTAAAATTAAAGTCCATCATATCTCGAGAACTAGAAGGTATACTCCTCTGATATTTGGAACATTCTATCAGGGGTATATGACCTTCTTGGAGGTGGCATACTATGCCAGCCGGACAAACAGTTCTCCTACTACAGGCGTCTTTCATTGAAACTAAGTCGACCATATCTCGAGAACGAGATGACGTACTCCTCTTAAATTTGGAAGATTGTATCAGGGGTACATGATATTCTAGGAGGTGGCATGACATGCCACGCAGACGAGCTTTCAGTTCTCCTGTTACAGGCGTCTTTCCTTAAAATTAAAGTCCATCATATCTCGAGAACTTGAATGTATACTCCTCTTAAATTTGGAGCATTTTATCAGGCGTACATGACATTCTAGGAGGTGGCATGACATTACAGGCGGACGAGCAGTTCTCCTGTTACAGGCGTCTTTCCTTAAAATTAAAGTCCATCATATCTCGAGAACTAGAAGGTATACTCCTCTGATATTTGGAACATTCTATCAGGGGGTATATGACCTTCTTGGAGGTGGCATACTATGCCAGCCGGACAAACAGTTCTCCTACTACAGGCGTCTTTCATTGAAACTAAGTCGACCATATCTCGAGAACGAGATGACGTACTCCTCTTAAATTTGGAAGATTGTATCAGGGGTACATGATATTCTAGGAGGTGGCATGACATGCCACGCAGACGAGCAGTTCTCCTGTTACAGGCGTCTTTCCTTAAAATTAAAGTCCATCATATCTCGAGAACTTGAATGTATACTCCTCTTAAATTTGGAGCATTTTATCAGGCGTACATGACATTCTAGGAGGTGGCATGACATTACAGGCGGACGAGCAGTTCTCCTGTTACAGGCGTCTTTCCTTAAAATTAAAGTCCATCATATCTCGAGAACTAGAAGGTATACTCCTCTGATATTTGGAACATTCTATCAGGGGGTATATGACCTTCTTGGAGGTGGCATACTATGCCAGCCGGACAAACAGTTCTCCTACTACAGGCGTCTTTCATTGAAACTAAGTCGACCATATCTCGAGAACGAGATGACGTACTCCTCTTAAATTTGGAAGATTGTATCAGGGGTACATGATATTCTAGGAGGTGGCATGACATGCCACGCAGACGAACAGTTCTCCTGTTACAGGCGTCTTTCCTTAAAATTAAAGTCCATCATATCTCGAGAACTTGAATGTATACTCCTCTTAAATTTGGAGCATTTTATCAGGCGTACATGACATTCTAGGAGGTGGCATGACATTACAGGCGGACGAGCAGTTCTCCTGTTACAGGCGTCTTTCCTTAAAATTAAAGTCCATCATATCTCGAGAACTAGAAGGTATACTCCTCTGATATTTGGAACATTCTATCAGGGGTATATGACCTTCTTGGAGGTGGCATACTATGCCAGCCGGACAAACAGTTCTCCTACTACAGGCGTCTTTCATTGAAACTAAGTCGACCATATCTCGAGAACGAGATGACGTACTCCTCTTAAATTTGGAAGATTGTATCAGGGGGTACATGATATTCTAGGAGGTGGCATGACATGCCACGCAGACAGCTCCAGTTCTCCTGTTACAGGCGTCTTTCATTAAAATTAAAGTCCATCATATCTCGAGAACTTGAATGTATACTCCTCTCTTAAATTTGGAGCATTTTATCAGGCGTACATGACATTCTAGGAGGTGGCATGACATTACAGGCGGACGAAACAGTTCTCCTGTTACAGGCGTCTTTCAGCAAAATTAAAGTCCATCATATCTCGAGAACTAGAAGGTATACTCCTCTGATATTTGGAACATTCTATCAGAGGGGTATATATACCCTTCTTGGAGGTGGCACTATGCCAGCCGGACAAACAATTCTCCTACTACCAGGCGTCTTTCATGAAACTAAGTCGACCATATCTCGAGAACAGAGATGACGTACTCCTCTTAAATTTGGAAGATTGTATCAGGGGTCCATGATATTCTAGGAGGTGGCATGACATGCCACGCAGACAGAACAGTTATCCTGTTACAGGCGTCTTTCCTTAAAATTAAAGTCCCCATCATATCTCGAAGAACTTGAATGTATGTCTCCTCTTAAGAATTTGGAGCATTTTATCAGGCGTACATGACATTCTAGGAGGTGGCATGACATTACAGGCGGACGAGCAGTTCTCCTGTTACAGCCGTCTTTCCTTAAAATTAAAGTCCATCATATCTCAGGAACTAGAAGGTATACTCCTCTTGATATTTGGAACATTCTATCGAAATTTATATGACCTTCTTGGGGTGGCATACCTTGCCAGCCGGACAAACAGTTCTCCTACTACAGGCGTCTTTCATTGAAACTAAGTCGACCATATCTCCCGAACAGATGACGTACTCCTCTTAAATTTGGAAGATTGTATCCGAAATTTTATATGATATTCTAGGAGGTGGCATGACATGCCACGCAGACAGCAGTTCTCCTGTTACAGGCGTCTTTCCTTAAAATTAAAGTCCATCATATCTCGAGAACAGATGTATATGCTCCTCTTAAATTTGGAGCATTTATCAGGCGTACACTGACATTCTAGGAGGTGGCATGACATTACAGGCCATCATATCTCGGAACTTGAATGTATACTCCTCTTAAATTTGGAGCATTTTTATCAGGCGTACATGACATTCTAGGAGGTGGCATGACATTACAGGCGGACGAGCAGTTCTCCTGTTACAGGCGTCTTTCCTTAAAATTAAGTCCATCATATCTCGAGAACTAGAAGGTATACTCCTCTGATATTTGGAACATTCTATCAGGGGTATATGACCTTCTTGGAGGTGGCATACTATGCCAGCCGGACAAACAGTTCTCCTACTACAGGCGTCTTTCATTGAAACTAAGTCGACCATATCTCGAGAACGAGATGACGTACTCCTCTTAAATTTGGAAGATTGTATCAGGGTACATGATATTCTAGGAGGTGGCATGACATGCCACGCAGACGAAACAGTTCTCCTGTTACAGGCGTCTTTCCTTAAAATTAAAGTCCATCATATCTCGAGAACTAGAATGTATACTCCTCTGATAAATTTACATGACATTCTAGGAGGTGGCATGACATGCCAGGCAGACCTAGCAGTTCTCCTGTTACAGGCGTCTTTCCTTAAAATTAAAGTCCATCATATCTCGGAACTTGAATGTATACTCCTCTTAAATTTGGAACATTTTATCAGGCGTACATGACATTCTAGGAGGTGGCATGACATGCCAGGCAGACCACAAGTTCTCCTGTTACCAGGCGTCTTTCCTTAAAATTAAAGTCCCAT
>JAUCMO010000311.1:0-13927 GCA_032399605.1 Melipona beecheii | reverse complement strand
TAGATGCTATACTCCTCTGATATTTTGGTACATTCTATCAGGGGGTATATGACCTTCTTAGGTGGCATACTATGCCAGCCGGACAAACAGTTCTCCTACTACAAGGCGTCTTTCCTTAAAATAAAGTCCATCATATCTCGAGAACTAGGGTACGTACTCCTCTTAAATTTGGAACATTGTATCAGGGGTATATGACATTCTTGGAGGTGGCATACCATGCCCAGCCGGACAAAAACAGTTCTCTCCTACTACAGGCGTCTTTCCATGAAACTAAGTCCATCATATCTCGAGAACTAGAGGTATACTCCTCTTATATTTGGGACATTCTATCCGGGGGATATTTTCTTGGAGGTGACATACTATGCCAGCCGGACAAACAGTTCTCCTACTACGACCTTTCATTGAAACCTTCGATCATATCTCGTTACGAGATGCGTACTAAGCGTACATGACATTCTAGGAGGTGGCATGGCATGCCAGGCAGACCAAGTTCTCCTGTTACAGGCGTCTTTCCTTAAAATTAAAGTCCATCATATCTCGAGAACTAGATGGTATACTCCTCTTAAATTTGGAACATTCTATCAGGGGGTACATGACATTCTAGGAGGTGGCATGACATGCCAGGCAGACCAAACAGTTCTCCTGTTACAGGCGTCTTTCCTTAAAATTAAAGTCCATCATATCTCGAGAACTAGAATGTATACTCCTCTTAAATTTGGAACATTGTATCAGGCGTACATGACATTCTAGGAGGTGGCATGGCATGCCAGGCAGACCACAAGTTCTCCTGTTACAGGCGTCTTTCCTTAAAATTAAAGTCCATCATATCTCGAGAACTAGAAGGTATACTCCTCTGATATTTGGAACATTCTATCAGGGGTATATGACCTTTCTTGGAGGTGGCATACTATGCCAGCCGGACAAACAGTTCTCCTACTACAGGCGTCTTTCATTGAAACTAAGTCGATCATATCTCGAGAACGAGATGACGTACTCCTCTTAAATTTGGAACATTGTATCAGGGTATATGACATTCTAGGAGGTGGCATGACATGCCAGGCAGACAAACAGTTCTCCTGTTACAGGCGTCTTTCCTTAAAATTAAAGTCCATCATATCTCGAGAACTAGAATGACGTACTCCTCTTAAATTTGGAACATTGTATCAGGGGTACATGACATTCTAGGAGGTGGCATGACATGCCAGCCAGACAAACAAGTTCTCCTGTTACAGGCGTCTTTCCTTAAAATTAAAGTCCATCATATCTCGAGAACTAGAATGTATACTCCTCTTAAATTTGGAACATTGTATCAGGGGTACACATGACATTCTAGGAGGTGGCATGGCATGCCAGGCAGACCAAAAGTTCTCCTGTTACAGGCGTCTTTCCTTAAAATTAAAGTCCATCATATCTCGAGAACTAGAAGGTATACTCCTCTGATATTTGGAACATTCTATCAGGGGTATATGACCTTCTTGGAGGTGGCATACTATGCCAGCCGGACAAACAGTTCTCCTACTACAGGCGTCTTTCATTGAAACTAAGTCCATCATATCTCGAGAACTAGATGACGTACTCCTCTTAAATTTGGAACATTGTATCAGGGGTACATGACATTCTAGGAGGTGGCATGACATGCCAGGCAGACAAACAGTTCTCCTGTTACAGGCGTCTTTCCTTAAAATTAAAGTCCATCATATCTCGAGAACTAGAATGTATACTCCTCTTAAATTTGGAACATTGTATCAGGGGTACATGACATTCTAGGAGGTGGCATGGCATGCCAGGCAGACCACAAGTTCTCCTGTTACAGGCGTCTTTCCTTAAAATTAAAGTCCATCATATCTCGAGAACTAGAAAGATATACTCCCTCTTAAATTTGGAACATTCTATCAGGGGTACATGACATTTCTAGGAGGTGGCATGACATGCCAGGCAGACAAACAGTTCTCCTGTTACAGGCGTCTTTCCTTAAAATTAAAGTCCATCATATCTCGAGAACTAGATGACGTACTCCTCTTAAATTTGGAACATTGTATCAGGGGTACATGACATTCTAGGAGGTGGCATGACATGCCAGGCAGACAAACAGTTCTCCTGTTACAGGCGTCTTTCCTTAAAATTAAAGTCCATCATATCTCGAGAACTAGAAGGTATACTCCTCTTAAATTTGGAACATTCTATCAGGGTATATGACATTCTTGGAGGTGGCATACTATGCCAGCCAGACAAACAGTTCTCCTACTACAGGCGTCTTTCCTTGAAACTAAAGTCCATCATATCTCGAGAACTAGAATGACGTACTCCTCTTAAATTTGGAACATTGTATCAGGGGTACATGACATTCTTGGAGGTGGCATGACATGCCAGGCAGACAAACAGTTCTCCTGTTACAGGCGTCTTTCCTTAAAATTAAAGTCCATCATATCTCGAGAACTAGAATGTATACTCCTCTTAAATTTGGAACATTGTATCAGGGGTACATGACATTCTAGGAGGTGGCATGGCATGCCAGGCAGACCAGAAGTTCTCCTGTTACAGGCGTCTTTCCTTAAAATTAAAGTCCATCATATCTCGAGAACTAGATGTATACTCCTCTTAAATTTGGAACATTCTATCAGGGGTATATGACATTCTAGGAGGTGGCATACATGCCCAGCCAGACAAACAGTTCTCCTGTTACAGGCGTCTTTCCTTAAAATTAAAGTCCATCATATCTCGAGAACTAGAATGTATACTCCTCTTAAAATTTGGAACATTGTATCAGGGGTACATGACATTCTAGGAGGTGGCATGACATGCCAGGCAGACAAACAAGTTCTCCTGTTACAGGCGTCTTTCCTTAAAATTAAAGTCCATCATATCTCGAGAACTAGAAGGTATACTCCTCTGAAATTTGGAACATTCTATCAGGGTATATGACATTCTTGGAGGTGGCATGGCATGCCAGCCGGACAAACAGTTCTCCTACTACAGGCGTCTTTCCTTAAAACTAAAGTCCATCATATCTCGAGAACTAGAGATGACGTACTCCTCTTAAATTTGGAACATTGTATCAGGGGTACATGACATTCCTAGGAGGTGGCATGACATGCCAGGCAGACGAGCAGTTCTCCTGTTACAGGCGTCTTTCCTTAAAATTAAAGTCCATCATATCTCGAGAACTAGAATGTATACTCCTCTTAAATTTGGAACATTGTATCAGGCGTACATGACATTCTAGGAGGTGGCATGGCATGCCAGGCAGACCAAAGTTCTCCTGTTACAGGCGTCTTTCCTTAAAATTAAAGTCCATCATATCTCGAGAACTAGAAGGTATACTCCTCTGATATTTGGAACATTCTATCAGGGGTATATGACATTCTTGGAGGTGGCATACTATGCCAGCCGGACAAACAGTTCTCCTCCTTTACAGGCGTCTTTCCTTGAAATTAAAGTCCATCATATCTCGAGAACTAGAATGTATACTCCTCTTAAATTTGGAACATTGTATCAGGGGTACATGACATTCTAGGAGGTGGCATGACATGCCAGGCAGACAAACAGTTCTCCTGTTACAGGCGTCTTTCCTTAAAATTAAAGTCCATCATATCTCGAGAACTAGAAGACGTACTCCTCTTAAATTTGGAACATTGTATCAGGGGTATATGACATTCTTTGGAGGTGGCATGACATGCCAGCCAGACAAACAGTTCTCCTGTTACAGGCGTCTTTCCTTAAAATTAAAGTCCATCATATCTCGAGAACTAGAATGTATACTCCTCTTAAATTTGGAACATTGTATCAGGCGTACATGACATTCTAGGAGGTGGCATGGCATGCCAGGCAGACCAACAGTTCTCCTGTTACAGGCGTCTTTCCTTAAAATTAAAGTCCATCATATCTCGAGAACTAGAAGGTATACTCCTCTGATATTTGGAACATTCTATCAGGGGTATATGACATTCTTGGAGGTGGCATACTATGCCAGCCGGACAAACAGTTCTCCTACTACAGGCGTCTTTCCTTAAAACTAAAGTCCATCATATCTCGAGAACTAGAATGACGTACTCCTCTTAAATTTGGAACATTGTATCAGGGGTACATGACATTCTAGGAGGTGGCATGACATGCCAGCCAGGACAAACAAGTTCTCCTGTTACAGGCGTCTTTCCTTAAAAATTAAAGTCCATCATATCTCGAGAACTAGAAGGTATACTCCTCTTAAATTTGGAACATTGTATCAGGGGTACATGACATTCTAGGAGGTGGCATGGCATGCCAGGCAGACAAACAGTTCTCCTGTTACAGGCGTCTTTCCTTAAAATAAAGTCCATCATATCTCGAGAACTAGATGACGTATACTCCTCTTAAATTTTGGAACATTGTATCAGGGGTACATGACATTCTAGGAGGTGGCATGACATGCCAGGCAGACAAACAGTTCTCCTGTTACAGGCGTCTTTCCTTAAAATTAAAGTCCATCATATCTCGAGAACTAGAAGACGTACTCCTCTTAAATTTGGAACATTGTATCAGGGGTACATGACATTCTAGGAGGTGGCATGGCATGCCAGCCAGACAAACAGTTCTCCTGTTACAGGCGTCTTTCCTTAAAATTAAAGTCCATCATATCTCGAGAACTAGAAGGTATACTCCTCTGATATTTGGAACATTCTATCAGGGGTATATGACCTTCTTGGAGGTGGGCATACTATGCCAGCCGGACAAACAGTTCTCCTACTACAGGCGTCTTTCATTTAAAACTAAGTCGATCATATCTCGAGAACTAGATGACGTACTCCTCTTAAATTTGGAACATTGTATCAGGGGTACATGACATTCTAGGAGGTGGCATGACATGCCAGCCAGACAAAGCAGTTCTCCTGTTACAGGCGTCTTTCCTTAAAATTAAAGTCCATCATATCTCGAGAACTAGAATGTATACTCCTCTTAAATTTGGACATTGTATCAGGCGTACATGACATTCTAGGAGGTGGCATGGCATGCCAGGCAGACCACAAGTTCTCCTGTTACAGGCGTCTTTCCTTAAAATTAAAGTCCATCATATCTCGAGAACTAGAAGGTATACTCCTCTGATATTTGGAACATTCTATCAGGGGTATATGACCTTCTTGGAGGTGGCATACTATGCCAGCCGGACAAACAGTTCTCCTACTACAGGCGTCTTTCATTGAAACTAAAGTCGATCATATCTCGAGAACTAGAGATGTATACTCCTCTTAAATTTGGAACATTGTATCAGGGGTACATGACATTCTAGGAGGTGGCATGACATGCCAGGCAGACCAGCAGTTCTCCTGTTACAGGCGTCTTTCCTTAAAATTAAAGTCCATCATATCTCGAGAACTAGAAGGTATACTCCTCTGATATTTTGGAACATTCTATCAGGGTATATGACATTCTTGGAGGTGGCATACTATGCCAGCCAGACAAACAGTTCTCCTGTTACAGGCGTCTTTCCTTGAAACTAAAGTCCATCATATCTCGAGAACTAGAGATGACGTACTCCTCTTAAATTTGGAACATTGTATCAGGGGTACATGACATTCTAGGAGGTGGCATGACATGCCAGGCAGACAAACAGTTCTCCTGTTACAGGCGTCTTTCCTTAAAATTAAAGTCCATCATATCTCGAGAACTAGAAGGTATACTCCTCTGATATTTGGAACATTCTATCAGGGGTATATGACATTCTTGGAGGTGGCATGGCATGCCAGCCGGACAAACAGTTCTCCTGTTACAGGCGTCTTTCCTTAAAATTAAAGTCCATCATATCTCGAGAACTAGATGACGTACTCCTCTTAAATTTGGAACATTGTATCAGGGGTACATGACATTCTAGGAGGTGGCATGGCATGCCAGGCAGACAAACAGTTCTCCTGTTACAGGCGTCTTTCCTTAAAAACTTAAAGTCCATCATATCTCGAGAACTAGAACGTATACTCCTCTTAAATTTGGAACATTGTATCAGGGGTACATGACATTCTAGGAGGTGGCATGGCATGCCAGCCAGACAAACAGTTCTCCTGTTACAGGCGTCTTTCCTTAAAAATTAAAGTCCATCATATCTCGAGAACTAGAATGTATACTCCTCTTAAATTTGGAACATTGTATCAGGGGTACATGACATTCTAGGAGGTGGCATGACATGCCAGGCAGACAAACAGTTCTCTCCTGTTACAGGCGTCTTTCCTTAAAATTAAAGTCCATCATATCTCGAGAACTAGAATGTATACTCCTCTTAATATTTGGAACATTGTATCAGGGGTACATGACATTCTAGGAGGTGGCATGACATGCCAGGCAGACAAACAGTTCTCCTGTTACAGGCGTCTTTCCTTAAAATTAAAGTCCATCATATCTCGAGAACTAGAATGTATACTCCTCTTAAATTTGGAACATTGTATCAGGGGTATGACATTCTAGGAGGTGGCATGGCATGCCAGGCAGACAAACAGTTCTCCTGTTACAGGCGTCTTTCCTTAAAATTAAAGTCCATCATATCTCGAGAACTAGAAGGTATACTCCTCTGATATTTGGAACATTCTATCAGGGGTATATGACATTCTTGGAGGTGGCATGACATGCCAGCCAGACAAACAGTTCTCCTACTACAGGCGTCTTTCCTTAAAATTAAAGTCCATCATATCTCGAGAACTAGAATGTACTCCTCTTAAATTTGGAACATTGTATCAGGCGTACATGACATTCTAGGAGGTGGCATGGCATGCCAGGCAGACCAGAGCAGTTCTCCTGTTACAGGCGTCTTTCCTTAAAATTAAAGTCCATCATATCTCGAGAACTAGAAGGTATACTCCTCTGATATTTGGAACATTCTATCAGGGGTATATGACATTCTTGGAGGTGGCATACTATGCCAGCCGGACAAACAGTTCTCCTACTACAGGCGTCTTTCATTGAAACTAAAGTCCATCATATCTCGAGAACTAGATGACGTACTCCTCTTAAATTTGGAACATTGTATCAGGGGTACATGACATTCTAGGAGGTGGCATGACATGCCAGCAGACAGACCAGTTCTCTCCTGTTACAGGCGTCTTTCCCTTAAAAATTAAAGTCCATCATATCTCGAGAACTAGAAGGTATACTCCTCTTATATTTGGAACATTCTATCAGGGGTATATGACATTCTTGGAGGAGGTGGCATACTATGCCAGCCGGACAAACAGTTCTCCTACTACAGGCGTCTTTCCTGAAACTAAAGTCCATCATATCTCGAGAACTAGATGACGTACTCCTCTTAAATTTGGAACATTGTATCAGGGGTACATGACATTCTAGGGAGGTGGCATGACATGCCAGCCGGACAAACAGTTCTCCTGTTACAGGCGTCTTTCCTTAAAAATTAAAGTCCATCATATCTCGAGAACTAGAAGAATGTATACTCCTCTTAAATTTGGAACATTGTATCAGGCGTACATGACATTCTAGGAGGTGGCATGGCATGCCAGGCAGACCAGAAGTTCTCCTGTTACAGGCGTCTTTCCATAAAATTAAAGTCCATCATATCTCGAGAACTAGAAGGTATACTCCTCTGATATTTGGAACATTCTATCAGGGGTATATGACCTTCTTGGAGGTGGCATACTATGCCAGCCGGACAAACAGTTCTCCTACTACAGGCGTCTTTCATTGAAACTAAAGTCCATCATATCTCGAGAACTAGATGACGTACTCCTCTTAAATTTGGAACATTGTATCAGGGGTACATGACATTCTAGGAGGTGGCATGACATGCCAGGCAGACGAAAAGTTCTCCTGTTACAGGCGTCTTTCCTTAAAATTAAAGTCCATCATATCTCGAGAACTAGAAGGTATACTCCTCTGATATTTGGAACATTCTATCAGGGGTATATGACCTTCTTGGTGGTGGCATACTATGCCAGCCGGACAAACAGTTCTCCTACTACAGGCGTCTTTCATTGAAACTAAGTCGATCATATCTCGAGAACGAGATGACGTACTCCTCTTAAATTTGGAACATTGTATCAGGGGTACATGACATTCTAGGAGGTGGCATGACATGCCACGCAGACGAGCAGTTCTCCTGTTACAGGCGTCTTTCCTTAAAATTAAAGTCCATCATATCTCGAGAACTTGAATGTATGCTCCTCTTAAATTTGGAACATTGTATCAAGCGTACATGACATTCTAGGAGGTGGCATGGCATGCCAGGCAGACCAGAAGTTCTCCTGTTACAGGCGTCTTTCCATAAAATAAAGTCCATCATATCTCGAGAACTAGATGCTATACTCCTCTGATATTTGGTACATTCTATCAGGGGTATATATGACCTTCTTGGAGGTGGCATACTATGCCAGCCGGACAAACAGTTCTCCTACTACGTTCGTCTTTCCTTAAAATTAAAGTCCATCATATCTCGAGAACTAGAATGTATACTCCTCTTAAATTTGGAACATTGTATCAGGCGTACATGACATTCTAGGAGGTGGCATGGCATGCCAGGCAGACCACAGTTCTCCTGTTACAGGCGTCTTTCCTTAAAATTAAAGTCCATCATATCTCGAGAACTAGAAGGTATACTCCTCTGATATTTGGAACATTCTATCAGGGGTATATGACCTTCTTGGAGGTGGCATACTATGCCAGCCGGACAAACAGTTCTCCTACTACAGGCGTCTTTCATTGAAAATTAAGTCCCATCATATCTCGAGAACGAGATGACGTACTCCTCTTAAATTTGGAACATTGTATCAGGGGTACATGACATTCTAGGAGGTGGCATGACATGCCAGGCAGACGAAACAGTTCTCCTGTTACAGGCGTCTTTCCTTAAAATTAAAGTCCATCAAATTTGGAACATTCTATCAGGGGTATATGACATTCTAGGAGGTGGCATGGCATGCCAGCCAGACAAACAGTTCTCCTGTTACAGGCGTCTTTCCTTGAAAATTAAAGTCCATCATATCTCGAGAACTAGATGACGTACTCCTCTTAAATTTGGAACATTGTATCAGGGGTACATGACATTCTAGGAGGTGGCATGACATGCCATGCCAGCAGACAAACAGTTCTCCTGTTACAGGCGTCTTTCCTTAAAAACTAAAGTCCATCATATCTCGAGAACTAGAATGTATACTCCTCTTAAATTTGGAACATTGTATCAGGGGTACATGACATTCTAGGAGGTGGCATGGCATGCCAGGCAGACCAAAAGTTCTCCTGTTACAGGCGTCTTTCCTTAAAATTAAAGTCCATCATATCTCGAGAACTAGAAGGTATACTCCTCTTATATTTGGAACATTCTATCATGACATTCTTGGAGGTGGCATATGCCAGCCTTTCTCCTGTTAGGGCGTCTTTCATTGAAACTAAAGTCCATCATATCTCGAGAACGCCAGAGTGACAAACAGTACTCCTCTTAAATTTGGAACATTGTATCATTGGGGTACATGACATTCTAGGAGGTGGCATGACATGCCAGGCAGACAAAGCAGTTCTCCTGTTACAGGCGTCTTTCCTTAAAATTAAAGTCCATCATATCTCGAGAACTAGAATGTATACTCCTCTTAAATTTGGAACATTCTATCAGGGGTATATGACATTCTAGGAGGTGGCATACTATGCCAGCCAGACAAACAGTTCTCCTGTTACAGGCGTCTTTCCTTAAAATTAAAGTCCATCATATCTCGAGAACTAGAATGACGTACTCCTCTTAAATTTGGAACATTGTATCAGGGGTACATGACATTCTAGGAGGTGGCATGACATGCCAGGCAGACAAACAGTTCTCCTGTTACAGGCGTCTTTCCATAAAATTAAAGTCCATCATATCTCGAGAACTAGAAGACGTACTCCTCTTAAATTTGGAACATTGTATCAGGGGTACATGACATTCTAGGAGGTGGCATGACATGCCAGCCAGACAAACAGTTCTCCTGTTACAGGCGTCTTTCCTTAAAATTAAAGTCCATCATATCTCGAGAACTAGAACGTATACTCCTCTTAAATTTTGGAACATTCTATCAGGGGTATATGACATTCTTGGAGGTGGCATGACATGCCAGCCGGACAAACAGTTCTCCTACTACAGGCGTCTTTCCTTAAAATTAAAGTCCATCATATCTCGAGAACTAGAATGTATACTCCTCTTAAATTTGGAACATTGTATCAGGGGTACATGACATTCTAGGAGGTGGCATGACATGCCAGGCAGACAAACAGTTCTCCTGTTACAGGCGTCTTTCCTTAAAATTAAAGTCCATCATATCTCGAGAACTAGAATGTATACTCCTCTTAAATTTGGAACATTCTATCAGGGGTATATGACATTCTAGGAGGTGGCATGGCATGCCAGGCAGACAAAAGTTCTCCTACTACAGGCGTCTTTCCTTAAAATTAAAGTCCATCATATCTCGAGAACTAGAAGACGTACTCCTCTTAAATTTGGAACATTGTATCAGGGGTACATGACATTCTAGGAGGTGGCATGACATGCCAGGCAGACGAGCAGTTCTCCTGTTACAGGCGTCTTTCCTTAAAATTAAAGTCCATCATATCTCGAGAACTAGAAGGTATACTCCTCTTATATTTGGAACATTCTATCAGGGGTATATGACATTCTTGGAGGTGGCATACATGCCAGCCAGACAAACAGTTCTCCTGTTACAGGCGTCTTTCCTTAAAATTAAAGTCCATCATATCTCGAGAACTAGAATGTATACTCCTCTTAAATTTGGAACATTGTATCAGGGGTACATGACATTCTAGGAGGTGGCATGACATGCCAGGCAGACAAACAGTTCTCCTGTTACAGGCGTCTTTCCTTAAAATTAAAGTCCATCATATCTCGAGAACTAGAATGTATACTCCTCTTAAATTTTGGAACATTGTATCAGGGGTACATGACATTCTAGGAGGTGGCATGGCATGCCAGGCAGACAAACAGTTCTCCTGTTACAGGCGTCTTTCCTTAAAATTAAAGTCCATCATATCTCGAGAACTAGAATGTATACTCCTCTTAAATTTGGAACATTGTATCAGGGGTACATGACATTCTAGGAGGTGGCATGACATGCCAGGCAGACAAACAGTTCTCCTGTTACAGGCGTCTTTCCTTAAAAATTAAAGTCCATCATATCTCGAGAACTAGAATGTATGCTCCTCTTAAATTTGGAACATTGTATCAGGCGTACATGACATTCTAGGAGGTGGCATGGCATGCCAGGCAGACAAACAGTTCTCCTGTTACAGGCGTCTTTCCTTAAAATTAAAGTCCATCATATCTCGAGAACTAGATGACGTACTCCTCTGATAAATTTGGAACATTGTATCAGGGGTACATGACATTCTAGGAGGTGGCATGACATGCCAGGCAGACAAAACAGTTCTCCTACTACAGGCGTCTTTCCTTAAAAATTAAAGTCCATCATATCTCGAGAACTAGAATGTATACTCCTCTTAAATTTGGAACATTGTATCAGGCGTACATGACATTCTAGGAGGTGGCATGGCATGCCAGGCAGACCAGCAGTTCTCCTGTTACAGGCGTCTTTCCTTAAAATTAAAGTCCATCATATCTCGAGAACTAGAATGTATACTCCTCTTAAATTTGGAACATTGTATCAGGGGTACATGACATTCTAGGAGGTGGCATGGCATGCCAGGCAGACAAAAGTTCTCCTGTTACAGGCGTCTTTCCTTAAAATTAAAGTCCATCATATCTCGAGAACTAGAATGTATACTCCTCTTAAATTTGGAACATTGTATCAGGGTACATGACATTCTAGGAGGTGGCATGACATGCCAGGCAGACCACAGTTCTCCTGTTACAGGCGTCTTTCCTTAAAATTAAAGTCCATCATATCTCGAGAACTAGAATGTATACTCCTCTTAAATTTGGAACATTGTATCAGGGGTACATGACATTCTAGGAGGTGGCATACTGACATGCCAGCTGGACAAACAGTTCTCCTACTACAGGCGTCTTTCATTGAAATTAAAGTCCATCATATCTCGAGAACGAGATGACGTACTCCTCTTAAATTTGGAACATTGTATCAGGGGTACATGACATTCTAGGAGGTGGCATGACATGCCAGGCAGACAAGCAGTTCTCCTGTTACAGGCGTCTTTCCTTAAAATTAAAGTCCATCATATCTCGAGAACTAGAGAATGTATACTCCTCTTAAATTTGGAACATTGTATCAGGGTACATGACATTCTAGGAGGTGGCATGGCATGCCAGGCAGACAGCAGTTCTCCTGTTACAGGCGTCTTTCCTTAAAATTAAAGTCCATCATATCTCGAGAACTAGAATGTATACTCCTCTTAAATTTGGAACATTGTATCAGGGGTACATGACATTCTAGGAGGTGGCATGGCATGCCAGGCAGACAAACAGTTCTCCTGTTACAGGCGTCTTTCCTTAAAAATTAAAGTCCATCATATCTCGAGAACTAGAAGGTATACTCCTCTTAAATTTGGAACATTGTATCAGGGGTACATGACATTCTAGGAGGTGGCATGGCATGCCAGGCAGACAAACAGTTCTCCTGTTACAGGCGTCTTTCCTTAAAATTAAAGTCCATCATATCTCGAGAACTAGAATGTATACTCCTCTTAAATTTGGAACATTGTATCAGGGGTACATGACATTCTAGGAGGTGGCATGGCATGCCAGGCAGACAAGCAGTTCTCCTGTTACAGGCGTCTTTCCTTAAAATTAAAGTCCATCATATCTCGAGAACTAGAATGTATACTCCTCTTAAATTTGGAACATTGTATCAGGGGTATATGACATTCTAGGAGGTGGCATGGCATGCCAGGCAGACAAACAGTTCTCCTGTTACAGGCGTCTTTCCTTGAAAATTAAAGTCCATCATATCTCGAGAACTAGAATGTATACTCCTCTTAAATTTGGAACATTGTATCAGGGGTACATGACATTCTAGGGAGGTGGCATGGCATGCCAGGCAGACCAAACAGTTCTCCTGTTACAGGCGTCTTTCCTTAAAAATTAAAGTCCATCATATCTCGAGAACTAGAATGTATACTCCTCTTAAATTTGGAACATTGTATCAGGGGTATATGACATTCTAGGAGGTGGCATGGCATGCCAGGCAGACAAACAGTTCTCCTGTTACAGGCGTCTTTCCCTTAAAATTAAAGTCCATCATATCTCGAGAACTAGAATGTATACTCCTCTTAAATTTGGAACATTGTATCAGGGGTACATGACATTCTAGGAGGTGGCATGGCATGCCAGGCAGACAAAAGTTCTCCTGTTACAGGCGTCTTTCCTTAAAAAACTAAAGTCCATCATATCTCGAGAACTAGAAGGTATACTCCTCTTAAATTTGGAACATTGTATCAGGGGTACATGACATTCTAGGAGGTGGCATGGCATGCCAGGCAGACAAACAGTTCTCCTACTACAGGCGTCTTTCCTTAAAAAGTTAAAGTCCATCATATCTCGAGAACTAGAATGTATACTCCTCTAAATTTGGAACATTGTATCAGGGGTACATGACATTCTAGGAGGTGGCATGACATGCCAGGCAGACAAGCAGTTCTCCTGTTACAGGCGTCTTTCCTTAAAATTAAAGTCCATCATATCTCGAGAACTAGAAGGTATACTCCTCTTAAATTTGGAACATTGTATCAGGGGTATATGACATTCTAGGAGGTGGCATGGCATGCCAGGCAGACAAACAGTTCTCCTGTTACAGGCGTCTTTCCTTAAAATTAAAGTCCATCATATCTCGAGAACTAGAAGACGTACTCCTCTTAAATTTGGAACATTGTATCAGGGGTATATGACATTCTAGGAGGTGGCATACATATGCCAGGCAGACAAACAGTTCTCCTGGCGTCTTTCAGGAACCTCTCTGACTTGGAACCTCTGACAAAACCTTGATAAAGCTTGCAGACGCCAGCAATA